>LPNX011089226.1:467114-479222 GCA_001517045.1 Pseudotsuga menziesii
GGAGCTACGGGCCATGAAACTAGGAACCGTTAGAGCCAAGTAAATATACAGCCCACACTTTATCTTTTCAATGGTTTTATTTCAATTTTTAGTGGTCCATTTTTTATTTTGAGGTACCCCTAGTTGGGTGTCTCGGCCCACGCGAGCTATAGATCTTTTGGTCGCATATAGCGCTGTGTGTACATGTGAAATGCCCCGGTTTATGCATACACGCGTGATTATTAGCCAAAAATCCACGTATGAGAGAGAGCATACCATTTTCTAAGGAAAATATCATAAAATATTATTTTTTCCAGGAAGGATGGTGTTGGAGTGGTGTGAGCGTGAACACGAAGACATTGATAGGAAAGTGCAAGGTAACATAGTTTCCCAACAAGCATTAAGGGCATGTGTTTTGTATAAGTTTTGAAATATTGGGATCTTGAGGGCTCATCCAAGACTACTCTATGTTCTCGTGGATTAGTGGGATCCAAATACATAAGAATTTCAAATTGATGGGATGCCCCTTAGACTTGAGGTTGAGGACATATATTTTATCAATGGATTATCTTACTGAGGAGAGATAGTCAACTTGAGAGATCATGGGTTTAGATATGACCTCACCATTGATGAGTACATTCATGTCTACTTCCTTCTAGGCACTGAAAAGGTTGGAATTCNGAGTAGAGATAGTCAACTTGAGAGATCATGGGTTTAGATATGACCTCACCATTGATGAGTACATTCATGTCTACTTCCTTCTAGGCACTGAAAAGGTTGGAATTCAGGTCCTCATGAATTTTATTTTGAACCTAAGTCTCAAAGTCATAGTACTAGTTTTGGGTAGGATAGCAAGATTAGCATCCCTTCATCAGGTTTCCAAGGCTTTGATGTTTTACAAGGCCAAGTGCATGAGACCGACTATATATGATTGGAGTACCTTTTTTTTGGGTAATGTGAAATAACAATTGATGGACTGCAAGCAAGGTAGAACAAGAAACTTTGGGTTTTCTAGCATTCTGAGTACCTTCTTCTTAGAGGGTGTACCACACCTTAGCCCAACAGTCCATATCACTCCACATGGTATATAGGATCAAAATAAAATGCGTTGGGCAAGTGTGATGTAGTGGCTAGGAGGATAACTTGTACCTACACCCTACCCACCTAACTTCTTCCACTGGTGGCATAGACAGATGGCCATAAATGACTATCCCTATGCAAGGATAAACTTCCACGGTGATCCAAATATTCCCATACCATAGAGAGCCACATATGGATATATAGGTAACAATACTGAATTCATTTTATTTTGAATTATTTCATTCTTTCATCTTTTGACATAATGAAATAAAAAAACATGTTTTTGGGTGGTGACACATACTAATACTGATCATGTACTTGCAGTTGTGGGTCCTATACGTCTAGATAGTTTTGTTCGACATCATCAAAGGGGATGGGACGATGATATATAGGGTGAATATGTGAAGTGTATGCTCCATAGCATACACACAAACTTCGTATGTTTGACACACAGGGTGCCCATGGTGCAAGTCAATGAATTTCTCGAGGTGATGCAGAGGCAAGTAGTGGAAGTACCCCATGCATGGGTTCAATTTTTCAGACTGTTGGCTAATTCTGTCATTTTATTTCATGATCAAAACCCTTCTCCATAGGAATAGAGGCCTTTCCATATATTTGTATCGATCCTGTAGTGTATTTTTGTTGCTGAAAGCCCCAATTTTGTGTCATGACATTATGTATTATGACACCACTTTTTGGACTATATTTTGAAAGAAAAAAGCTTATAGTGATCGGTTTATTATATTTACATGTGTGAATGTGATATGAATGCTTCATTTTATGTGTATTACATGCCAATCTAATACATAATTTGCATAAGAATCAATGACATGATTATAGATCCTAGGAGTGTGAATGTATGTAATGTTTTCAAGTTTTTTTTTCTAACAACCTTACTTAGAAGAATATTTGTAATCAAGTCGGATATCTAATACGATACATGCCATTTAATTGTAATACCACTAACTGTGATTCAAGATGTATCTCAAGAAATCAAATATCAAGGGACATGGCATCACATAGTAACTCAATCACGACACTATATTCAACAATATTGTTGGATGATGGTCAGAGACACACACCTCCTGAAGACACGATATGACTCGTAGGTGTATAGATCACCCAAGTAGCTGAAGCTGAGTTCTGGGTGTGGAGGCTGGTATCGTCAATGTATCCTACATATACCGAAGACTTTTTCGACATCTTCCACAACAAACAGAAGCAAGTCAACAAACCGGATCACTACAAGATGACCAAAACTAAAGTATGTAACTATACAATAGTATACAAAGTATAAACCTTGACTGAGAATTACACATAATGTTTTTTAAGATAGAGCCCATTTCTAGGCTCTGCCAAGGTTGTCCCCTCATAATCTACTAGCTCGTACACACCTTTATCTAACAATCTTTTAACCATCTAGGGCCCATTCCACATGGGTTTGAACTTACCTACCCCTAACGGTTCACTAGTTTGGTCATATAATCGAACCAAGTCACCCTCACTAAATATCTGGGGATAAATAGACTTATCATACTGAGCCTTAACACAATGCTTATTTACTTTAAGATCCACTAAGGCATCTCAACGCTACTCATCAAGTTTCTGTAACTAGACCACACGTTCCTCTAACTCAGAAGTTGCTGGTAAAATTCCTACGGCTAGCTTCAAAGAATGGATTTCACATTCAATCGGTAATATTGACTCCACTCGATGCACTAACTAATATAGAGAAAAATGGATGGCAGTATTAACCATGGTTTGTTAGGCCAGCAAAGAAGGGTACAACATGATGTTCCAATTATTTTTTCTTTGTGTGATGGTTCTTTGTAGAATGAAATTAAGGGATTTAGTCATAGATTCAACCTATCCATTCGCTTGAGGATAATAAGAAGAGGAATTATCTTGCTTATACCCCAACTTCAAATATAGCTCACCCATCAAATTTTTTTTGAAATTTCCTGCCATGGTCTGTGACAACCTCTTTTGGGATAACAAATTGGGTAATAATCTAATTGAAAAAAAAATCCATGGCCATCTTACCATCGACTTTGATTGTGAGCACAGCCTCTACCCATTTCATGAAGTAATCTATAACCACTATAATGTGATAATGTCCCCCCAACTGAGGCTATGTTTCAATACATAAAGTCTACCCCCCACTGCGTGAAGGGACCAACGGTGATAATCGGATGTAATGGGGAAGGATGCAACTACATCTTTTGTGCAAACATCTTGCAAGGGTGGCACCGATTGACTACATTAACACAATCCTTAAAGATCGATGACAAAAAATAACACGCTCTCAAATTTTTTAGGTTGTACAAATCCTAGATAAATGACCACCACGTGCCCCTCCATGGAAGTCATTAATCATAGCCTCAGCCTCCTCATGAGTAAAAAATTGACGCAAAATGGAATCCACCCCACAACGATACAAAACATCACTGATAATGAGGTAGTTCTTAACTACATGTCATAACCGTCGACGCTCATCCCGTGAGAGGTGAGGAGGGACCTTTGAAGTTTTCAAATAAAGAATAATATCCCCATACCATGGGTCCACAGTCAAAATGATGAAGATATACTCATCAACAAGAGATTCTTCATGAACCTCAACTTCATCCAAACTAAGATAATCTAATATGGGCTCTACAAAGGTCAACGATTTCTTCAATTTTGCGGAAACAAATTTGATATCAAACTCTTGTAATATAACAATCCATTTATTATATTTCCCCCTATCATCCATCTAGTTAGGATGAACTAAAATGGATTGATATGATCCACAACCAAAGTATGGGGAAGGATTATGTAATGTCTCAACCATTGACCAGCATGGACGGTAGCTAAGTCTAGCTTCTCGACATGAGTGTAATAAAGTTCAACATCAATGAGATTTCAGCTAAGATAATAGGCAATGTGCTCTTTGAAATCTTTGTCCTCTTGAACCAAAACCATTCTAATCGTCTCCAGTGACATGGCCACATATAACAAGAAATCATGGCTGTAGTTGGGTAGAATCAGCATGGGGGTCGATACCAAGGCTTTATTCAATGCATCGAAAGAATCCTAGGAATGCTCATCCATGACAAAAGGAGTGTCCTTCTTTGAAAAGGAATATGAAACCCTTGGTCAAATTGGAAAAATTGAAAACAAATCTCCACAAGAAGTTAGCCATCCCTTGTAAACTCTGAAGGTTTCTAATAGTGTGCAAGGGAGAATATCAAAGTATGTCCTCAACCTTAATATGGTCTATGCTAATTCCCTCCTTATAAATGATAAACCCCAATAAGCGACCTACTTTCACCCAAAAGATGCACTTTTGTGGATTTAGCAAGATTTGATAACTGTGGCATCTTTTGAAAACCAAGCGTAGATGGTCAATATGATCCACCCTCAAGTGAGAGTGATTAGCTAAATCATCAAGATAAAATTCCATAATTCTCTTCAAGTCATGAAAAGAAAAGGTCATTTCCCATTGAAAAGTAGCTCTGACATTTTTAAGGTTGAAAGGCGTTTTTCGGTATGCAAACGTACCGCAAGGAAAAATGAAACTCATTTTATGTTGGTCCCGAGGTTTGATCTGAATCTGATTATACCCTAAAAAATAATCCATGAACACAAACACCTCACTTCCCGCATATTCATCCAAATATGATATATGAATGGTGTGGTAAAGTTATCTTTTGGACAAGATTTGCTATGGTCTCTAAAACCAATGCACACACAGATAGTTATTTGTTTCATATCGACTGGAACAAGGTTGGATACCCATTCAGTCAAGGGAACTAGATAGATAAATCTATCCTTGAGCAACTTCTCTATCTCTTCCTTAATAGCGGGTTCCTTACAAGGATTCATTGCAATGAAGCGATGTTGAACAGTTCTAGAATCAGGATAGGTCTTGATCTCATGTTCAACAATCTGAGGGTCTATTCGCGACATTTCATCATACAACCAAGAAAATACATCTCAAAATTCTTTGAAAATATTAGTGTAAGCTTTAATATCATTGGGGGAACAATCCACCATAATATAAAAATTGTATACTTTTTGAGGATTTTGAGAAATGTTGATAGGGATAGTCAGTGACAAGTTAGACATGTTCCCTTTGACATATTTACCAAGAGCTCCTAGTGGGAACACGAGACTACCAACCTTCTTGCTAAGGATCACCCTATAGTCATCACACTCCATTCTTTGAAGCTCAGGGATAAAATAAGATCAATGGTGTAACTCCTCTCAAGGCCCTTCTAAACCATTCATGGCTTCAAGAATAGCTTCATTCAAAGGAAAAGTTTCATTGAAGCAATCATGAGACTGTGACGATGTAACCTCCCATGAAGGGAGTGAAAAGGGGACCTCCTCCTTTGTCCGGGAAGAGGAAGGACTAGGATCTACTACAGGACCAAGGGTAGCTGGGTAAGTAATCATCATTGTAGATAATGGCATGCCCATCTTAGTAGGGGTAGGATATTCATCTGAAGTTCTTGGAGAAGGGAGATACCAAGGGTATTCTAAATGTTAAATGGAAATGAACTCAATGATGACGATTCACTACCAATACTATAACCTATGCTAAGAATTGGTGCATAAATATTGAAAGTTACCATCAAATACAGATACATTCCCACACCAAAATTCTGATTTGTTAGCTTAGAGTTGTCAATAACCGAGATAGTAGCTCCCGACAATGCTTTCGTACCGGAATTGTCGAATGATTTTTTCTCAACCATGACAATCCTATCTTCAAAAGGGAAGCATATAATTTGAAGGAGGGATGACGTGACCACTCTCATGTTGTAAATCTAGTTACAGCCTAGAATAATGTTATAGTCAAGGGGCACATTAACCATCTAGACCTCGATCGACACAGTATTCCCTCCCAAGTGGACTTCAAGAGAAGGAAGTATACCATACGGCCAAAAATATATCCCATCAAAAATAGTCAACATGGTACCATATTTTGACAAAGTGGGTGAACCTAGACCGTTCCAATAGGTTAAATACATCACAAAAGACACAATGCCTTCATCAATTACTGTGTTTAATTATGTTGTTCATAGACTCCACATGGACTGGGAAAGGGAGGATGGAATTCATGGGTTTCAAATTTAATCATTGTGGAAGGATGTGAATCAATCCTCGACAATAGAATAGTGTTGGGAGGCGCAGGAGTTAGGATTGTGCCCCAAACGCTTTAGGAATCCCTTAGGAATGTGAGGTGTAACTTCAGTATTGTCAGTATGCAAAGGGACCTCGAGAGGTGTATGCTCTTTTCCCAAGTCAGGTTGTGACGAACCATAATACTTTTCTCACATCACAACATTCTAGGCAGACATCATGTTGATGCACCCATGGCCACCTTTGGTATTCAACGAGTTTTGATTCCCACCCGAATCACTTCTGGAGTCCATGGTACTTGAATTCATACTTTTACTATGAGGTAAAGGATATGTTAACACAATTGGGCTCTATGCAATGGATTTTGAGGCTTCATATATTCAAGGGAACAAGTAAGTGAGGTGATCTCCCCCACAAATTTTGCAAGGAAATTTAACCTTACGTTTATACTTCTTGTCCCCCCCAACATCATTATCGTTCTTATCATCGTTATGTTTTCCATTCCTATTCTCACCTCTTCTATTATTTCTTCCCTTTGTCTTGTTCTATTCAGGTTAATGGTTAACCTTCTGGTTCGATGATTGCACATAGTGTACATCGGTCGACTAGGTCGGATGATACAAACTTGTAGCTTGTCCTGACGTAGGCTAGTTAATAGAAAAATTATTCATTTGATTCATAACCAAGTCTATGGGTTTAGTACTCGTAGAGCTAAAAATTCCATCATCATGTGGCCCAAGTTTGAACTTAGGCTCAAAATTTAACTGTGGTGCATTCAAAATGATCTCATGTAAGAGCCAGGACTTAGCGTAAATCGAGTCTAGTTATTGATCTCAGAAAATAGCATGTTCCTCTTTCATAACTCCAGATGTTGAAACATCCTTCACTATATATGGAAATAACGAGTTGAGGAACCATTCCAAAAGAAACTCAGGTGGAATGTTGCCCTTAATCAACCACTTTCATCTATGCCACACCTGAATATGATATGAAATATGTGTTTCTTTATCTTGCTGAAATGTCGATAACTGCTTCGTACCGACATCGTAATGCACAAGTAGCCGAAAGTGGTTTAGAAAGGTCATGGTTAGGTCATTGAATTTGTATATGTTCCCCCAAGAAACTATATACCATTTCTTGAATGAATCCATGAGGGTGGATTTAAATAGTCGTAAACGAATGGAATCATGGTTGAACAAATTTGAGGAGAATCGTGGGTGAAAATTTGTAACCTTCTCTATAGGGTCCTCACCATTCTTACATTCGAAGTTTTGAATGTCCAAAGGAATATTGGTAGGAACAACTGGACTTGTAGGATCATGAGAAACCAGATCATTGGTCAACTTTGATAAGTCACACAAGTTTAGCATAGCTAAGAAAGAGAGCCTAGGTTGTGCCATCTCATTCCATGCCCTCTGACTAGATTGATTCATGTAATTTTGGTTTTTTTAAATACCATGGCCTTGGCCAATGGGATAATATCCTCCTCCCACTTGAACGATAAAAGGATACACAGGAATGTTATAATTTGGTATACCTTGACATTGGGGTGTTACATAGCCATAATTATAAGACTAATAGAAGGGTTGACCCCCAAACACATAAGGAGGAATGTAACCTCTTGATGCAAAGGTACTGGTAAAGGAGGGAACACCATGGCTAGAGGTAGCACTCCATCATGAAGAACCGTGTGAGCTATGGGGAGTGTTAACCCAAAAATCCCCCACATAGATCAATGGCCTATACTACCCAAGGACACCATCTCACAACACTCATTTCATTCCATAAGACCTTCCATT
Source organism: Pseudotsuga menziesii (assembly GCA_001517045.1). NCBI lineage: Eukaryota > Viridiplantae > Streptophyta > Pinopsida > Pinales > Pinaceae > Pseudotsuga > Pseudotsuga menziesii. The sequence continues at coordinate 475,100 of LPNX011089226.1, forward strand.
TGACCCCCACACCTCCAAAAGAGCCCAAGGATGAAGAAAAGGGGCTAAAACCCTAAAAGGGGCTAAAGTTAGGGCAGAAGGGGCTAAAGGCCCAAAAACATGGCTAAAACCCTGACCAAGGGCTTAAAACCCTAAATGATCCATCGGACCTCAACTTGTGTGCATTAAAAGTTTGTCTTAAAAAAAATGCGTTCAACAGGTGAATTAATGGAACAGCATTAACAGAAATTAAATGCTGAAAACAGATGGAAAACAAAACTGATAAACAGATATAAAATAAACACAGAATCAAAGAGTCACAAAATAGAAGTTGATAACGGATTTCACCCCCTTCACTGGGCTACGTCTTGGGGTCCCTCTCCAATGGGTACCAATCCAATTAATCTCTTAAAAATGGTACAAAATGGTTCTGGAAACAAATTCAACAACTGTAAATAGAATGTTGTACGAAGTCTTTAAGACCTTTCTCTGGAAATTGCAATCAGCCTTCGTAAGGCAAAGAAATCCAAAGTATGATAGAGAATGTCGACTTCCACAGTAACAGCATCGAAACATTTTACAACAAACTCTCTGAGCTTCGCATAACAGAGAAATGATGTACTGCGCTCTGAACGAACTGAGTTTCTCTCCCCCTCTCCAATGGTGGCCAGCATCCTCTATTTAAGAACTTAGCGAGAGGAGCCATAACAGACCACAACTGTTCTCTTCTTTATCAATGTTACAAGCATATGCTAAAACTGAACCATGCAATTCGGCCAAATCACTTCCCAAGCGTTATGGTACCACAACGTTCCATATTCCTGAAATGTTGTAACCAACTCAATGCACATATGTTGACTCACAACACGTTGCAATGACCGTTATGCACATATGTTGCACCATACCATAGCGTCACATGTAATGTAACCATTTGATGTCACCACTATCTTCACAATGTCACAACAAGTGCGATGTATGTCGCAGCAAGTGTGATATGTCTATCATAGCAAAGGCGATATGTATGTCGCAGCAGGTGCGACGTATGTCGCAGCAGGTACGACGTATGTCGCAGCAGGTGTGATGTATGTCACAGCAAGTGTGATATGTCTGTCACAGTAGGTGCGACGTATGTCGCAGCAGGTACGACGTATGTCGCAGCAGGTGTGATGTATGTCACAGCAAGTGTGATATGTCTGTCACAGTAGGTGCGACGTATGTCGCAGCAGGTGCGACGTATGTCACAGCAGGTGCAACGTATGTCACAGCAAGTGTGATATGTCTGTCACAGTATATATGAGTTAAAAAATATGTTATTTTTTTATTTTTATTTTTTGAACCATAGATTAAATACCATTGTACCATATTGGATCAGTGTAATTTGAAGATGAATAATCCACCAGATCATTCCTCCCCATTGGAGAGCTTTTGGACTACCAAAATCCTGAATCATTCTGTAAGTAAGTGAGGGTATAGCTCCCTCACTTTTCCAATCTCCATCCATCTTGCTTTGCTAGGATGCATGCCTTTAAGCCCCACTCGAAGGTACTCAGCATTCCCCCTTCCTGAAGTCCTTACATTTCTGTCAAGAATAACATCATCCTGCAACTCATTCATATATTCAGGTGCCATATCATCAACTGAAGTAATCGGCATGGTAAGTTCCTCATCCATGATCATAGGAGGCTCATACAATTTAATATTCTCAACATTGACAACTGAATAAATTTGCATGTATGGAGGTAAATTCAAGCGAAAAGCATTAGTACCGATCTTTTCCAAGATCTCAAAAGGACCATACTGGATAGGTTTAAGCTTTTTACCTTCACCTTTCATCCTTTCTTTGGTGATATGTAACCAAACTCTGTCACCAACCTGAAATTGATGATCAACTCGATGCTTGTCATGCTTGGCTTTGTACATTACCTATCTCTTCTGCAACTATTCTTGAACTGTTTGTTGCACTGCTTGGATTCTCTGAATGAATCTTAGAGCTTTATCTGCATCATGATGTCCATCCACTGCATCTATGCCAAAAGAGAAGTCCATCGGTGTTTTTGGCAGATAACCAAAACAAGTTTCAAAAGGAGATCTTTTCATGGAAGAATGAACTGCATGATTGCAAGCATGCTGTATATATTGCAACTGCTCATCCCAAAGTTTAGGATGTTTACTACAATAGCCTCTGAGCAGCTGAATCATCGTTATGTTTACTACCTCTATTTTCCCATCAGTCTGTGGATCAAAATCTGTACTTTTCTTAAGTTTGGTATCCATAAGCTCCCATAAAGTTGACCAGAATTCTCCCAAGAACTAGGAATCCCGATCAAATACAATAGACATGGGTAGCCCAAAATGTACCCAAACATTCTGAAAGAATAGATGAGATGTCTGTTCAGCAGTGATCTATTTGTTACATGGCATTAAGATACACATTTTGTTGAATCTGTCGACAAAAACATATAGGTAATCATGACCTTTTCTAGACACAGGTAGTCCCCCTACAAACTCCATAGAAATGATTTCCCAAGGATGAGAAGAAACTGGAAGAGTTGTGTACAAACCCAATTTCCTATTGCTAGCCTTACTTGTTGCACACATAACACAACCTCTTATGTATTTAGCTACAGTTTCTTGCATTTGAGGCCAATAACAGTGATTCTGCAATACAGACAATGTTTTACTTACTCCAAAATGTCCCGCAATCAATGAACTATGTGCTTCTCAGATCACATGCACTCTTTCCTTCTCTGGAATACAGAGTTTACCAAGATGATACAAGAGTTGATTATGCACATAATAGTTCTCTTCTTGTTTACCATGTATTAGTGATGCATATACTTTCTGAAAATATTTATCTTCTGCATACTGTTCAATATAACTTTCACGTGTTAATGAACTGTTTTGAAGAATGATTGAAGCATTTGTAGGAGGCCTTGATAACATGCCTGCTACCTTATTATGAATTCCCTTTTTGTACTTAATTACAAGATGAAACTGTTGTAAGAATCCCATCCATCTTAAATGCCTACTTTGTTGTATTTTAGTTTGAGATTGTAAATATTGAAGTGGCTGATGATCAGTATGTATGACTATTTATTTTCCCATGATATAATGTTTCCACTTCTTCACACTCTGTACTAAAGCATACAACTCTTTTTTATAGGTCAAATAGTTACCTACCGCAGTAGAGAATGTTTCTGAATGGTAACAGACTGGCTTTCTCCCTTGCATCGGAACTGCTGCCATGGCAAACCCGCTGGCATCGGTTTCGATCTCAAATGGCTGCTACAAATCTGGAAATGTCAGAACTAGTGCGGTGCTAATATTTTCCTCTAAATTTTCATAAATTCTATTTAAATTAATGGAGCTAGGTCTACCTTTGACAGTCTTTGGTAGGGGCGGTGATTTATTCATATTTATGAGAAAATGAGCAGTAGATATGTATTAGAAAAGAAGAGATAAGGAATGTGTGCACTTGAGATTTGAATGTGAATCGAACAGCTATACAGCGAACCCTAGCTGTAGGAGTATAACGGACCCAGCACCACAGAGTATCTATCTATATGCAGCTGATTAGCCTTCCAAACCCTGATTGCTGGAGTATATTTTCCACCGTCGAGATTTGATCGCCACACAGGAGTGTATTTGCCACCGTAGAGATTTGATCGCCACACAGGAGTGTATATGCCACCGCAGAGATTCGCTCAAACCCTTATTCTTCTTATTTAGACTCTCAACCGATAGTTATTTTCATAGTTGTGTAATGTGTGGGTTCATTATAGAACTTCATTATTAAACTAAATAAAATTAGAAATGTTTAACAAAGTTGTATGTTATTTATGTTGAATATATTAATTTTGTTGTACAATCAACCTCATACATTATTTTTATGTATTTATCATTTTGTTTGGAATATCCTTTTTGTTTCATGGAACAAACTATTCATTGTTTTCTCAAGTTATTAATATTGTTCATCTTAACTCAACCACAGATAAGGGGAACAACTTTAGGTCAAGGCCATCATAGTTGACGAATGACTGAAATCCCCATTCATAAAAGAGTAGTAAGCTATTATCAACCATGCAAGACTTCCCTATTGAAAGATAATAAGTGAAATTATCCCCATGAATTATCTAGATCACTC
>LPNX011089228.1:0-26645 GCA_001517045.1 Pseudotsuga menziesii
AACATACATTTCTGACATATTCTTCTTTTATTTATTCAGGTTTAAGAGTGCGGATGGGCTTGAAGAAGAGATGCTTGCCAAAATTCCAAAGTTCAAAGCATGCCCACTCAACAAAAAAGTAAGTATGCAACACAAACTATTACAAGCTAGTTTTCAATTCTTTTCATTCCACCTGAATTTTCAGACATGTTCTCATCCTTTCTATAATTTGCAGATATTGGAGCATCCGTTGTTGCCACCATTGCATAAGAGTGTTCCTCAATTACCAGAGTTTCAGGTTTAGTTTGGGCACCAAACACATTCAATACATTTTATCTCTTTATATGCATCTTAACACATGGTCAAGCCTCTTATAAATTCTTTTTGGATCAAGTTAAATATTGTTTTGGTTGCAACTTGACAGGAATTCCATTTGAAGACAATGGAGGGGTCTTTACAACACTCTTCTGCTTCGTCACCTGTAGATTCGGCTGTGTTAAGGAATTCATCTTTACCCCTCTCATGGTATTTGGGGGTTTTCATGCAAAACACGTTAACAATGAGATTCAACTCTGATTTTTACCATGTTAATGATGGAGAGAAGGAATTTCACGCATTAACCGACAGATTCAAGGGTTTTACCCATGTAATTTGTGATGGATAAGAGGAAGGCCCCACATGGATGGGGTTGGATGCTGTAGTGAAGAAATCCTTCAAGAGATCATTTGGGGGAAAATTTTGTAAAATTTGTTGGAGGAAATTGGAATGGACAAATTTTCAGACATCACCCTTGGCTACTTTGTATATCTGTACACTAGTTTTGGGATATAATATTTACTGTATTGTTGCCCCAGTTATCTCTTTTAGTTCATTTTGAAACATTCAACATAATATTCTTATTAATATATTTATATTAATTTAGAAAGTTTTCTTTATTGGGCTAAATTGTTTTAAAAAATATTTCACATTTAGTTTTTATGATTTTTTATTTTCTATGTCCTATTTTTCTAGCAGCAAAACTCAGAAGTTCTATGATGTTACAAATCCTTCACAACAACATTGGGGACTTTGTTTACCTCCACCAGTGGCAGAGGTTTCCTTGCTTGGATCAGCTTCTTCAAGTAAATTGAGCGAATCACTGGCTCTTGTAAGTGACTTTAGGATTTTAGTATATTGTACTTTCGTCCAATTATCTTTAGCATTTGTTATTGATATCTGTGCAGACAGCTTTTTCTATGCTTCCATATTATATTATTTAATAGCTTCTGATTCAGTCCTAAATAATCATTAGTATAGAAGCTAATGTGTATTTTCTTTAGACAGCTTATGTTTTACTTCAGTGATTGTCTTCTAGATTCTTTATACATGGATTCATTTTCATTTCCTAATAATATATACCTGTTCATATTTCCATGTGAAACTAGAACACATGAGGTAATGTTGAGATTTCCCTTGCCAGTGGAGCTGCTGGAAGATCAGTTGTATTGCCAGCTAGTGCATCTTGGTATGAAATATGTTTCTTGTCACGGAATATTTGTTTAGTTTTCCAGCACCCCCCTAGATTGGTGCAGAGTAACATTACACATTAAGTTTAGTGAACATAAGCTTCCATATGATTTAGGAGTTTGTGGTGGAATATTACATATCTTACTGAATATTGAGACATTAATGGTTGTTGCAGGGGCTCCCATGCTGCACAGGAAAAATCATTTAGTATTAGGATCCCGGCTGTTCAGGGCTCCTCTAATCCTAAAACAAGTTCATCTCATTCACTTTCATTGTCTCCAACATTAAATCTCCCTGCGTTGGTGGTGGAAGCTGTGACATTAGGGTTGAGTTCTGATCATGGCAAGCTGTTGGTCAATAAGGGTGGGCAGTCATCAATGTTTATATCTAAAAAACATATTGATTCCAAACCTAATGCAATGATTGGAACAGATATAAAATTAAATTCACATGTAAATACCGCTGGGGAAGCTTTCCATGGAAAGAATGCTAGTTTAGTTGATCCTACGATGAAATGTAGGATTCATGAAGGTTTTAAAAGTCTATTGAAGAATTCATCCTTTGACACACACAAGGGTTAATCTGAGATGGGAAGTGGGCACATTGAAACAACAAGAAGTGAAAGAACAGATATAGCTTGAGTGTCAGCTGGTATTGTCTGTGTTGGAATTTCTAAAGATAGCTTTCCAATCTTTGTTCCTCAAAGCAATTTTCTTGTTCAAATCAACAGTGAAGTGAATGTTGTTGCTCTAAATAAAAGTAGTAGAATGCTTTCAGGAAACCATGTTGAGAATTGTATACAAAGGTCTCCACTTGATGATAGGTATCAAAACAATTATCAAGAACACTTTGCAGAACCATATAGTGAAGGTTTATCTAAAGCTATTTCTTCAGAAGCAGAGGTGCCTCCCTTTATGGAAAAAGTCCAATTTTCAATGGATGATTATAGTTCTAAAGATTGTTCTCTTCATCAAAAGTATGTAAATACTTGCACCCTTAATGGTGATGGTGACATCTTTGGAGTTACTGATCATAAAGTAGAGGAAAGATTAGTTTCAACTGCTGAAAAGACTAGTGCAGGTTCTATCCAAAATTGTGAAAATGAGCCTATGTTAGAGGAAAGATCAGTTTCAGAAGCTGGAAATACTAGTACAAGCTCTATCCAAAATTTCGAAAAAGAGTCTATGTTAGATGCAACCGATAGAAGTACAAGTACTGGTTTTCAAATTCCTGAGAAAGTAGAAATTGCTAGAGATTCTAATGCCAGTTCTGGAAAGCTAGAATTCTTGGAGAATCTGGTGTGTAATATCCTTCCAGAAGTTTATATGAATGGCTTAGATGTTGGAGAAAACAATTTAATTTCAAACATATTGTCTTTGAATTTTGATTCAGATGATAGTGTATTAAATAGTCCTCACAATTTAGCAAATTTACTCCTTATTGAGACTGATAAATGCAATGGGCTGTCAAAGGAAATATCAAGTTCATGGAAGTCTCAGAATAGCAAGCAGTCAAGATTTTTATTTGCAAGGTCAGAAGCTTCTATAGAAAGATCAAGCCATTATTCCACTCCCAATTTGGCATCGTCTAGGCAATTGCAGAGGGAGTGGGAAAATGGACAACATGTTTTGGAAAGCACAAATGGACATGAACTATTGAATATCAATGGACTATCTAATAATGCTTCTGGCCCAAAGGTGCAAGGATTTCAGAGTACTTCAGAGGGAAGCACATTTTTGGTTCCTTCAAAGGCCAAGGGTGAGTTTTGTCTTCTTTTGTTGTTGGATATTAGTAATTTTCTTTTAATAATTGTGTTTTACCTCTTGCTAATATGGCATTTATAGCTTTTGTTTCCTTTTATCCAGCCGTTTTAAGCCTTTGTGTTTTTCCAAGTTTGTTATCTATGGATATAGACTTATTTTTATGGATCTAAATACAAGAGATAACCATTTTTAGATGACCCTATATTTTAAGATCTAACACTGCACAGGTGATGTCCCTAAGTTGCACCGGGACATTACCAATGTTGTGTAGGATTGTCAGATATCCCTTGGCCATCTTGGGGACTTCTTAGCATCACTTTCAAAAATCAATGCCTAAGAGAAAAGAAATATAAGGCCTTAGCACTACACTCACTCACCAACACATTACCCCTTACTAAGAGACTATTCAATCTCTAATTCAACCAAGATTTAGATTTTTTTTCTTTAAATTAGCTAGGTCAGACCCTCTCTTACTCTTACCGTCTGCTCTACCCTTCCTCTATCCTCCCGCAGAAACATACCCTATGTTATAATGCTGTACTAATGGTAGGTTTTGAACAATTCTTCATGAACCTTGAACTTTGTACTTGTAAATATAACTCCACACCAAAATATGAGACCCAGGTCTTAGTGAGGCTCTTATATTCCATTGAAGAAGCAACGCATCCCATTTGGAGAGTCAGAGTGGAAGGCGTAAACATGCCATAGGGGCGCCTGAAGGGAATTGGAACTTAAAACTAATTCATAATCAGATAATCAGGGCATGGCACTTTCACATTCCACTCAAGCAGGATGGAGACATGCTTTATTACCCTTACGAAGAAATAGTTTCTTGTAGGCAGTTCAAATGGGGAATATGAAACTCATCATGATTTTCTCTATCCTTTGCTTCATCATAAATGTGCATTTCATGGTCAAGTAAATTCCTTCATTTTGAAAGTCATAAATCTTGATAAGAATATGCCTTTATGCAATTGTGCATTATAAGAACACTGTAGAATACCAGTCTCTCCAACCTTTTCGATAGGTTTAGTCAATCTCAAAAGCTTACTAGAATCTAAATTTTAGTGTAGTCTTATTTTAGGTGACAATACATTCTAAGGAAAGTTCAGTTCTTATCAATGGTTATTTCTCTCTGTGAACTGTTGTCCAATCATCATGGAAGATGTTTCAGATCCTATACATCTCAAGACATAGTTGATATATATTTTGTTATACGTAATAGTTTGCAAGTTTTTCAAGTTTAATTCATGCTTAACCAGTTGTCCTACCTTTCAAATAACTGGTATCATCACCTAGAAGCCAAATATACAACCCTTTAAAGGTTTCTCTAAAGACGTAATGTTGTAGGAGCAGGGTATTTCTCTTTATATTTGCAACATGACTCTTTAATTATTGAATCCACTATTAGGTGCCCTTATAGCCAAGGAATAATGATTCACAAAGCATAAATCCTCCATACAAAATGGTACCTTTGAAACAGTAAATGATTCAATGCTAAATACTTGCAATACTTGCAATTCCCCAAGTCAAAATGCTTGCAATTCTTTGAATTCTAGGTCTAGAGATCATTTTTGCAAGACATTACAATGCATAGGGAGTCAAGTCTCTAATTTTGCACATGATAATCGTCGAGTCTCCATTAGCAATAAGTTTCTGAATCTGCTTGGCTCTTAGAATGTTTATCACTTGATTTTAAGCTAAAATAGGCTTCACAATGAAATAGGCTTCACAATAAGAGAAGAAACCTTTTGCAGTTTGATCACAACCATAGACCTGCTTATTATTGAACCTTCTGAAAGAAAAGGTGAGTATACTTTGCATAATTTGAAGTTTAGTAATTATCAAAGCAACAGGTTGTGTTTTAATTTTGATAGCCCATGATGAGGAACATCTGAAACACCTTGAAGCTCATGGATTCTTAATATTGCAATAGACAAGAGGGAAAGTTTTGTTTCTGACTCTTTGTTTTTGATGCAGTGATGGCATTGGGCTTCGAAATCCTTTCAGGAAGGACTTTTCTTTGGACTATAAGAATGATAGTGATGAAGAATGGGAAGAGGTACTCATCACTAAATCTCTTTGGTAAGAGTATTTGTAGTATTTTTATTATATTTAGTTATAGGGAAAATTGTACATAGCTCTCAAGAATTAGTTAATTATCATAAATACTAGTTACTGGTAAGTTGTAATAGTAATAATTATGTAGTTTGTAGATTGATATCTATCATAAATTTGTTTGAATATCATCATTGTCAAGCAATAACAACTTTTTAAAGGGTGCTAGCTCAATGGTAGAGCGTCTGCCTAATTATAGGCAGGAGGTTGGTGGTTCGATTCCTCTGTGCCCTATCATAAATTTGTGACTGCAACAATGACTAAATTCGCATATATACGACTATTAGTAGCTAATTTCCCGTATCTTAGTCGTATTTAGCTTAGTCATTAATATGTTAACATCTAGTAGTTTATTTAGTCGTATATTTGGTCATTAATGGTTACAATCAGTGACTAAATCAGCGACTAAATCAATGACTAACTCAGTGACTAAATCCATGACTAAATCCATGACTAAATCATTAACTATCAATGACTAAAACAATGACTTAAAAAATGACTAAATCATTGACTATCAAAGACTAAAGCATTGTCTATCAATGACTAAATCAATGACTACTAAGTCAAGCTATTAATGACTAGTGAAATACGACTAGCTATAAGATAGTGGAAATTTGCTACTATTAGTCACTGACTCAAAAATAGTCGTTCATAGCCTGATTTTAGTCATCAATTTCTCATTTTCTTCTAGTGTTGCAATAAAATTGGATTTATCCAAAGCTTATGATCGTGTAAGCTGGAATGTTGTGAGGTTGATGTTGATCCAAATAGGAATATCTTTGGAAGTGATGGAATGGATAATGGGATGTTTACAATCCACCTCCTTTGTTGTTTTAATAAATGGTTCACCTTCAAATATCTTTCAACCAACTAGAGGATTAAGGCAGGGATGCCCCCTCTCTCCTTTTATTTTCCTTTTGGTAGCAGAAGCATTAGGTCGGATAATTCACAATGAAAAAGAAGCCAGGAACATAAAAGGTATTAAGGTATCCAACACTAAGGAAGTCATCCACACCCTTTTTGTTAATGATGTTCTTGTCTTTGGAGAAGGAACCATCATAAATCTTGGGCCTTTGCCACCCTGCTAGATAAATACAAAAAAACCACATGTATGGTAATAAACATAGATAAATCAAACCTGGTATATAATGAATTTTCAGCAGATATGATACAGAGGGAAAAGGAGATCGTGCCTTTTCAGGCTATACCAACTGAAAATGGTTTTAAATACCTTGGATTCTTTCTAAATCCCAACAGTTATTCTTATCAAGATTGGGTCTGATTATATACCAAAATTGAAAGCATAATCTCATCATGGGAAAATTGTTTTATATTAAGAGGAGGCGGATTAGTGCTCTTGAAACCTGTGTTACATAGTATACCGGTCTATTGGGCATCAATAACCTATATCCCAAGAGGAATCTTAACAAAAATAAGAAAGAAATGTTTCTCTTTCCTATGGACAATGAGAAAACAAGCAGAAGGAATCCCTCTAGTAAAATGGAATGTTATTTCCCTTCCAAAGGAAATTGGTGGTTGGGGAATCAAGAATCCAGACATGTTTTACAAAGCCTTAGCAACAAAAATGTTGTGGAGGCTAGCTCAGAACCCGAACGCCCTGTGGGGAAGGGTCATGATTTCTAAATACTGCTCATGTTCAAGTTTAACAAATTGGTTTAGGAATCCAAATAAAACACAATAGAATGAATCAATGGGATGGAAAGCATTGGTACTATCTTTCCCTTTAATTGGAACTTGGACTGCTTGGAGAATAGGAAACAGAGAAAGAGTTAAAGTAGGGGAAGACCCATGGGCAGGTGCTGAGGATAATTATAGATTGTCGTCTCAGTTTATTCAACATCCTAGAACTTAGAGAATCAAATACCTAGCGGATGCTCAAGCTCATCATTCTCATTCTAGAGGAAGGAGGGGCCGAAAAACTTCCCAGGACCTTGGATTAATTGGAACAAAAGTTGAAGAATGGAACATGTATGTCAATAATATATCACCAACTTCATCCACCTGAGTGCAAAACAAGACAATTACATTTGGACTAACAACACGAAGACATGGCAATACACAACAAAACGTGGTTATGAAGTGGTTATTGGCGAACAGGTAGAGGGCGAAAAAATATGGTGGTGGAGAAGATTATGGAAAATTCAAAGTCCTATGAATACTATCATCACCATGTGGCTGGCACTAAATAACAAATTGCTCACATGGGAAATGTTGAAAAAGAGGGGTTTTGAAGGCCCAGGAATTTGCATGTTATGCAAATTGAATGAGAAATGAACCTATCACCTATTTGTTTTGTGTCCATATGCAGGAAACGTATGGAAATCCGTGAGGTGAAAGATTATAAATAACATAACACATGAGAGGTATGATGCTACGTTGGAACATCACGCCCAAGCTTGGTGGAAAGATGAAGTGGTATGTTGCTATGAATCTTTTCCAATTCTTTTCGTATACAACATTTGGGAGGCCCGCAATAGATCAATCTTCCAGAATAGGTGGGTACCTCCTGATGTTACCACTACTTTGTTGATGGAAAAGCTACATGAACACAAACTTGGCGCAACTCCAATCAAGAAAATAATTCTCACAACACCATTCATAAACAAGGATTTTCCATGGGCCTTTTTCGATGGAGTGAGTCAAGGAGAGCCTCTACTTGGAGGAGTTGGAGTGGTCATAAATTTATTAGCAGAAACAAAACTATGCATTAAATATGCTATTGGACAAGAAACAGACAACAAAGTTGAGCTAGCAACATTATGGACATTTTTGAAAATTTCTAAAGATAGGTAATTACAAAGCATTCAGATACATGGGGACTCAAAAATGGTAATAGATTGGGATAATGAATTTTTTTATTATCATAGCACCACATCTACAGTATATACTAGCTGAAATATTAAACTTAAAAGAATAGTTTGGGATGACAACTTTCTCACACATTTATAGAGAATTGGATACATAAGCGGATACTCTATCCAAACAAGCTCTAGCAATTTAGCCGGGGGTGATCGAGATAGAAGAAATCTCAAATGGGCATTTTGCCATGTCCTACGAAACAATCTAATATCAGAACTACAAGAGGTTAGAAAATGAATAGATAGGAAAACGACTTGATCAAAAGAAGACAAAACTAGAGAGGACAATAGGTGGATGGAAGGTTTCTGCAACCTCACAAGAACATCAAGATTTTCATATGTATGTGAGTAGCCCGAGTGGCAGAACTTTATGGAAGCTCAGTAGAGTAGTTCATGTTTATTCAATGAATAAAATATTTTTTTATCAGAAAAATTATATATATATATATATATTCATTTTCTATGATTTTTTTAAAACAAGTCTCCCCCAATGCTAAATCACCGTCACAATATCTCCATTAATTGCACAATATTTTTTTATTAATAATATAATAATCTATATAAAAAGTAAAACCTTAGAACCCTTTATTGAATCATCTAAAAACATATGAACTTCAATGTTGCGTCTATATCATCGAAAAAAGAAATCTTATGGATTCAAATTTATCACTCGATCATTCTATCGTCTACAAATAAAAATTGAAAGCTTATAAGTTAACCTTATCTTTAGATTCCATAAAGACGTGGCGTACTTTAGTGGCATGAGTAAATTTATTTAAAACTAGCATGCCTCCAAAGCGGGGAAATGAAACGCCGAAGAGAACTTCAATATTTTACAAAATGAGAGAAATTTGTGTGTATGTAGATAAATAAATTTATGTGGTGAAATAAAGTCTAGTGAATCTATGCACGAATAGTAGTAGATGAAATTGAAAGGAAAACTCTGTTGCAAGTACTAATAATCTATAAATAGAAACCCATGTAATCCGTCGCAAGTAAAATGAAATGTACCATTAGAGGACATTTCAACTCAAAATGGGCCTCCTACTAAGGAAAATTAATAAAATAATAGTTAAAATAATAAAATAATATTTATTAATTTTGAAGGAAGAAAAGAAAAAAACTACCTTTTGTTTGTATTTTCGACATATCTCCCTGTGTTTTTACTCAAATTTTGATCGGGAGAGCTTGTTGGATGCATAATTAAATTCCGCATCCAACGAGCTCTCCCGATTGAAATTTGAGTAAAAACACAGGGAGACATGTTGAAAATACGAACAAAAAAAGTAGTTTTTTTTATGATACCTAACCCCAAATTTATATTAAAAAATTGTTTAAGACCTATACGGTATTTCAAATTTAAAGCAATTCCATTGGCTAACACATGATGACATGGAATTTGAATTAGTGTTGAAAGGCTCATTTTGAGTTGAAATTTCCTCTAATGATTACTTTGTCATACCAGAAAGTATACATATGTGAGTAAAACAATAAAGGGATAGTTAGTGATCAAGTTTGACTCTAATTATATTGGCAATCAACATTGATATTTTAATTTGGTAGGGGGAGCGCATGGTTTGAGGGTTGCAATTTTAAGTGTGAAAGAGACAAAGAATGAATACGTGCCTCTTGTTTTTTTTGAAGTGAGACATATGAAGTGTCTTTTATCTTTGCATAGTGTTCGAAGGAGAATGATGGCGCAATTCACATTCCTTATAATGTTGTAGTGCATGAAATTGTTGTGAAGGTCAAGCCTTGATGTTCATTGTTACCAATGCCAATGGTTGATCTTGTTAATGTCGATCCTTGGGATTTATGGATAGTCAATGCCTAATCCGTCTTGAAGGGGATTTGTTTCTTGTTACTTTATAGTATATGAAGTGGGGATGAATACCAAATATGTTGTCATGGTATCCCATTAAGTGTACTGCATAACTATCAAGTGGAATGTTCTTGATACATGATTGGAAAGGTAGTGCATCCTCATTTGGGAAAATAATTGGGAATGCCATGTTGAATAGAACCTTTGTGGTGTATTCATTGACTAGTGATGAGCCAATATCTGGGAAGTCAATTGGAGTAGGTGGAGCATTGGATGTAGTCTGAACAAATTCTTTGATATTTTCAATTTCTCATTCTACATTATAATTTAAAGGCACAATAAGGTAATACTTGCGTTGGATGGGTAACATTGTGGTTATCCAAATTGGGTATATTTGAATTTGTACAAGAGTGAATGTCATTGTCTATAGAAATAGAATGGAGTTGAGAGGAGACATCATTGCATGCTTTTGGAAGTGATGAAATTTAATTGTGGTCCAATTGGACATCATTATATAGTATTTGTTATTTTGCATCGTATAGGGCAATGCATTGATGACATGTGATTTAATCACATAACAATCATAACATTTACCTTTTGCTCCAAGCCTACTCACAACCAATATATCAATATCTGAAAGGTGGTGTGGAAGGAAATTTGCAACTTGAACAACTTGTTGGGGGGAACTAATAGTGTGACCACTGTACTTGTATTTTCCACCACGAATGTGCCTGGCTTGCAAAACTGGGCTAACACGAGCAATGAACATTTCTTCAATTTTAGTAAGTATGAATAGTATAATGGGTTGGTTACCAAATCCCATATTATTCCATTTGAAGATTCGACGACCATTAGTTTCTCTATGGTAGTGATTGTAAATGTGTCCATTAAGAGATTGATGTGTAAGAATGGCATGATATGCTTTCAATACAAGTTGTACATGTATGCATGATAGATGTTGGAATTTTTCCCCTTGCGACCCAGGTTCAGCCCCTTGTCTTTGGTCAGCGCAACAAAGCCCAAGATATCGGCCTGACGGAGGAGAGCCCATCCAACAACACCTGCGACAAAGATGCCATCTCACTCAAGATATCTCAGTTGTGATGGGTAACTGCCAAAACCATGTTTCCGCAGTTTGTGCGGGAGGGTGTTTAAGTCCTTGGTCATGCACCAAGGTTTCCAACAAAGACCGAGAAGGTGGGTTGATGGTTTTCACTTTATATATCAACACTGAGGTATTACTTGCCCTTACTTATGCAATCTTACGCAAATGCACAGTGAACAATCATCATAGATATATTCATTACCTGACATACATCATTCATACAATTATCTCTTTAAAGCACAATACCCAATCAATCATTTAATACAGTAAATATGCACTTGTCTAAGCTACTCAACATTCACGCATATACACAACATGTAACGTGGAAACCCATCTAGGGAAAAACCACAAGGGGCTCTTCATTTGGCATTGGCATTAGAAAATAGATGCACCTTTATTTGCACATAAAGCTACAGACTCTGTTCAAGGTCTTCTCTTCTATCTCTATTGACTTCTTTCCCTCCCATGCTCTCTGTTCTTCTCTATATTTATCACTCTACTCTACTCCTACTCAGCTATCTGCACACAATCTAGATCGACTCGACCTTCTCTATCTTTCTACACACTCATATGCATATCCACTACTCTGATGCACTCAGTGATCCAGAGTTACCTTCTTAAAACTGCTGTATCCTCTACTCTGCTAAAAAAGCGTCTAAACAAGAACTAGCTAATAGGATAACTGATTGACTGACTAACCCATTTACAACTTGGTTTTCTCATTTTATAGCCTTATTACAGACTTGATATATTCCCATACATGCTTGTTACATACTCAATCATGACTTGATACAGACTCTAACAGACTCAACTACAGTTGTTATCTCAGTTGACTTACTATCTTTAGCCCATAGGCTGTCTTTCCTATTCTAGCAAAATATAACCAAAGAGGCGCTATCGGCTTGACTTACAAAAATGCCTTTATGTGTGTGGTTTCTTTCGGCTCGAGCCGAGCTCGTACCCACGATCGCTAAGGGCTGCTGTTTCTCCACATCATGCCTTACTTTCACTTTCTGGTCGTTACCTTATCTGCACGCCTGCTTCCGTGAATATTCTGCCATGTCATCATATCTCTTGCTCTTTCCTTCCACCGTAGCTTACAAAACTAGCGCAGCTTCCTCATCCCGCGCCTTCTCTTTTCCTTTCTCCTTTTCTTCCCTCTTCTGTCACATCATCCTTCCCTTTTTCCTTGATGCTGTTTACTATGTCGCATCTCCTTCTTCTTAAATCTTGTACTCTTTTTACCTTAAGCATAATTCCATATCAATTCTTCCCTTTTATCCCGGGCCCAACAGGCCCCCAACACTCACCTTTGGCTCATCCCGAGCCACGCAAGCTACTGCTCTATAAAACGACTTGCACAATTTTTCGTCTAAAAATCCTCCATAATTTCCAACATCTTCTCTTTTTTTCTGCATGCACTTCTTCTTCAACTTTCTACATGTGCTCCACCAGGTCAAAAATTGACATGTTTCGACATGTTACTTTCTAATGAATCCCTATGTTGTGCACCTTCTGATGCACGTGATGAATTAGCCCTGTGACCCTTTCTGCGTCTGACTTTTATGTTCATTCTGTGTTTGATAATAGGTTCTATTTGTGTTCGCAGCTGGTAGGATGGTTCATGTTCTTTCTGTGTTTGGATTGCCTCCCGGGAGCCTCTATTTCTCCTGGTAACTCTGTTAGCTTTGTAGACCTCCAGAAGATAGTTCTGCTTATCAACAGTACTAAATCCTTGACAGACTTGTCACTCTTATCTGCTTCTGGATGTTTTCATCGCTCCGCAGGGTAGGACGTAGTGGTAAAACATAGGGGTTGAAGGACCTATCGAGAACACCAACGTTCCTTCTCCGCATTTCCAACTACAACCTCCAAATCGACCCACGTTTGTCCTTCCTCCCTTTAGATTCATGTTCAGTATTACTTATGAAGGAGTCTGCTACATCTTGGTAAGCTTCGGAGATCACGGCCATCACTCCAACCAACAAGGCATCCATATTTTTGTTAGGTACAATTCCGGTGAGATCCATGGTCTCATAGTTGGACTTGATCCTTCCTCCAGCACAACACATCTTTGGATTCATCATCACCTTCCTTAGATTTATCAATTTCCAGTGATGATGGCGATGACGTACACCTTCATTCCTCCATCTCCCAGTCTGAGCATTTGTTCAGACTGACTTGTCCTAGCAATGGATACTATGCACTGTGGCCATTAATTATTTCCAACCATGTCCGGGGGATTTGGTGGGATGTCTTCCGGGCTAGGCGTTATTGCCACCGCTTCTCCTATCGTGCCCTTATCCCCTAAGGCAATGCTACTTTTCCTGACATTAGAAGGTTCTCCAGCATGATGAACATATTTACCCCAATGGCTGGAGCTGCTTCTGCATGAAGACCCCAAAGTGGTTGAATGTACAAGCAACTTGTAGTGGGTAGGAAAACACATCGAACAACAGGTTTCCTAAGCAGAACAGTCAGTATAGATTCTTTATTAGGACTCCCAGGGTCATTATCACAACAATAGTTAGTTATACTTTTTCTTCACCAATTTCCACTCACTCTGCATCTTAGCACGGCTGCGAGTGTGGTATTATAAGGAGCCGGGAAATTACTGAAGCATCACCAACAGTTGCTTTCAACACTGAGTCTATTAATCCTCACATGCACCACCATTGAGTAGCATGATGACAACATAGACCATCACGTGGGTTCTTGATTTGACTCCTTATGTGGAGGTTCCCACTACACCGCCCCTTTTTGCTATGACATCATGATACTAATGGCGGACGTGACCCTTAACATCACTTGCGATCACTTTGAATTTTCGTATGGTCCGCGTACTGGATATTTGTCATTTCAACAATCTTTCTACATCATTATATCGACATGCCATTGTTTGTAGTGCCAACCTCTGCTCGCCACGACTTGTGTAAAGTTTGCAATCAACCTTCTTCTCCTAACAACGTGGTTATCACCATCATTATTACACTTTTTTTTAACTATCAAAATAAGGCTTCAACCAACTCCCATTAATGAGCCCTTTGACTTTCGTAACATCGATTTTTTCTAACTTCATCGCTCCTCCCTTAGTGATTTCCTTTACTACATAGGGACCTAACTAGTACGTCTTCAAATTGCTTGGGTGCTTGAAAAATTTATTGTCGTACATAAGAAAAAGACCTCCAACTAAAAATTGCTTGTTCTTGATTTGTCTGTCATGCCATGCCTTTTGCCTTTATTTTTCTACATTCTGATGGAAACCTGCAATAAAGCGTTCTTCTTCCAGATGGATTAACTAAAGTAACCTTTCTTCAACAACATCAATATCAATCATTTTTGTAATGGCCGCCACTCTTAAATTTGGGACAATATATTCCATAGGCATGACAACCTCTTGCCCATACACTAGTATGAATAGTATTTGTCCTGTTAACTTCTTACATGTTGTATGGTACACCCATAGGACCACATAATTTTTCTAGTCCCAGTCATCCCTTCTTGTGTTGCATACCTTAGTGAGCACATTTTCAGAACCTTATTGAATGCTTCGACTGTTCCATTCGTTGCGGGTGATATGGAGTTGATTTTCTATGATGTATATGAAATTAATCCGTTAGTTCTTCAATCAAATGATCAACAAAATGCGTATCTTGATTGCTAACCAATATTTTGGGGCATCCAAACCTGGTCACCACATTCTCAAATAGAAACTTCGCTGCCGTTGCAATAGTACAATCCTTGATAGATGCAGCCTCTGCCCATTGAGTCAGGTAATCCGTCGGAGTGATAATGTATCTAGCTCATGTGCGCTTTCATGTTGGACTAATAGGCCCCACAAAGTCGACAACCCATTTATCAAATGCATGCAGTGTAATTTGTTGAACTAAAGGCATCTCATCTCTTTTGGATGGCTTTCCTGTGCGTTGACATACATAACAGGTGCGGAAATAATCTCTAGCATCAACATGCATGGTAGGACACCATAACCCTGCTTGTAGTAGATTGCATACCATCACCTTTCCTGCATAGCGCCCGCCTACGACACCAACATGTGCTTCACTTAATATGATAGGCCGCTCATGTAGAAAACACAACGTCTTAATATCTCATATGGGCCTAGTTTGTATAAGTGGTCAGCAATCAGCTGGAAATATGCAACTGGTGTTACTAACTGTTTTTTTTGCGCAATTGTAAACTTAGCTGGTGCAAAGCCCATAGTTACGAACTGTATGATATCCTCATACTGGTTATCAAAGTTGGTTAGCGCAAATAATTACGCATCCGGGAGGTTGTTTTCCATACTAGTAGGTTCATCTCCACTTTCTATTTTGGATAAGTGGTATGGTCCTAAGTTTAATCGACCCAGGTTGACAATAATATCAAAATCAAATTCCTGGAAGAGGAGGAGCCACTGACAGATCTCCCCCCCCAATAGTGGCTTGTTAACCAAATATTTAAATGCAGAATGATTAGTGTACATTTTCAAATCCCCCCCCAACAAGTAATGTCTAAATTTCTGCAATGCATAAACCATCGCAAGTCCTTCTCTCTCTGTTGTAGTATAATTCTTTTCTACAGTTGATAGGTTTCTGGTAGCAAAAGAAATGGGGTGATCAATATCTCCTTCTTCGGGTTGTGTCAACACCACTCCTAGCACCATGGAAGATGCGTCTACATGGACATGGAATTATTTTTTCCAATATGGAAATATCACTATAGGTGCAATGGCCGTTTTTCTTTTCAACTTATGCAGAATTTCTTAACATTCATCTGTCCACTGGAACTTAGTATCTTTTTTCAACCTTTTGTCCATCGGGGCAGTCACTTGTGCACATCCTTTGATGAACTTTCTGTAATATCCCTTATGCCCTAGCGTTGCTCTTAATTGTTTAATTGTGGTAGGTGGTGACAAGTCCAAGATGATGAAAATTTTAGTTGGATCAACCAAAATCCCATCATGACATACCACATGACCTAACAGAGCCTCGAAAGACGCATACAAAATACACTTCCTCAAATTGAGGGCAAGCTGGTACTGACGACATCGTTCCAACATTAGTCTAAGAATTTCTATGTGATCTTTTATAAGACCAAAAATGGTCCAATCATCAAAATATACTTCAAGAAATTTGTGTATATATTATTTAAAGGAAACAACTACAATTCTGTAGAAAATTGCAGGCACATTTTTGAGTCCAAACGGAATTACTGTGTATTGGTAGCATCCCCATTTTGTTGCAAAGATAGTCTTGTAACGGTCTTCTTTGGCAATGCAGACTTGGTGGTATCCCGAGAATCCATCTGTAAATGAATACATCTCTTTTCTTCCAACATTTTCCAATACTTCATCTATAAACAAAGTTGGGAATTGATCATGCATCAAGGCATCATTAAGTTTATGAAGATCAACACAAATTATGACTTCCCCTGAAGTCTTCTTTTCTTGTAGAACGACTGAGCTGATCCATTCTGATTCCTCGACTGGTTCTATGACTCCTGCTTCAAAAATTCAGTCAAGTTTCGCTTTAAATTACTCCTTATAACACGGGTTCAGCCGGTATGGTCGCTGTCTGACCGATTTTGCATCAGGTCTCAAGGGTATCTTCATTTTTCCAAGGTCTCCTACTATGCCTTTCATTTTAGAGAACTTTGTAGGGAACAGATCCTGAAACTCATGTAATAAATAATTAATTTCCCCCATAGTCTCCTCATCCCAATAATCCCCAATATTGGCGAAGTTAGGGTTTTCCTGAGACTCAATATTTACTTTCTTGATTTTACGCGGTTTTAAAAACTAATGAATAGTTATAGGAGCTCCTTCTACTGTATGTATACCTTTTGACTCTGGTATATTGATCTCTAGTAATTCATTGTCATCCGGTTCTCCAGTGATATTGTAGCATTCCATCCGGTTGTGTGTAGTCATGGGGGATTGGTGGCAGTGTGCCTCTACTGTCGGTATTTCTTCAAATATATTCTCCTTTATTATTTGTAGCACAACATTGACTATTGGATGTTTGCTTGTAAATTCAAATGTTTGGGAAAAGTTTAGAGTTAAACTTTCCCACTCAACGGTTCCTCAGGGCAGTTCCTCTGATGTGCATCAACCTCTTGGTACCATTTTCAAGGTGTGGATGAATTGATGAACCCATTCCTATCGCGGATATGATTTCCAAGTCACGCGACAGTGATCAATATGTTTTCCCAGATCTAACAATCATGTGTATTTTTTATCAACATAGTTGATCTCATCTCCAAATCTAATCTCCATCAGTATTCTACATTGTGGCCATTTGAAGTTGGACTATTTATGTGTACCCCACCATCTAGCGGGCATAGCTTTTAGCACATAGTCCCGAGCAGACAGTCGCTGTGATTTTGTGACCTTTTCTTCAAATTCGTCCAAGAAGGATACAAGGTTAGGCAATCCTTCATATGTAGGCAACGCGCTTGCTTTGACTCCTACTCTACGAACAACTTTTGTAATTCTCCGACACTTGCACATGGAGACTTCATGCAACATGTTCTTCCAATTTTCTAGGGCTTCGCCTGAGTCAGACGTGCACGAGATTACACTACGCCAACTCAAGTTTCCATCAGTTGTGGGATTAATATAATCTTCCTTCGAAGACATAATGTTATACAGCTGGGCCAGATAATTCTTTTTCCCTTCGTTATGCACAAGCTCAGCATATCGCTGCCCTTCAAGGGGACCAATGGGCGCAACCACTCTCATTTCAAAATCTTCGAAAGACAAGATCCATTTCTTGAAGTTTATGATAGTTTGGTTGTCTATCACCCAATCAATCCCTAGAAGCACAGGATAGGGGTTTGTGTAATCAACAATGTCAATGACCTCGAAGTCGACATATTTTCTTAAGTTTTCGACATACATGGGTACTTGGGATAGTCTACCAATTGGTAGCACCTTCGATTGGTTTGCAAGCCGTAGTTGAATCGAAGACCAGTCCAGTCGCGGCCTATTCATGCTTTCCCATGTTTGTCTTGTCAATACATTGACATCTAAGCCCAAGTCGAGTATTATATATTCCATATCATAATCTCCTATCTACGCAGTCATTCACAATTCTCGGCATGTCTTGCCTTTGCTTCCGACTTGATTGACTTTTATTTCAGGGTGTAGATCTACTGTGATGTATTCTATGAGTTTTGTTAACTCCGCAACAACATCTTTGTCATGGATTAGTGCTAAACTTTTGAAAAAATCCTTGAGCTTATTAACCTTTTTAATGGGCGACCTTATGATTAGTTATTCAAATATTTTGGGCATAGCTCTCACTTGTCCCGATTTTGACGGTTGATTGGTATCAACAAAGTCTTGTCACACCTCCAAGAAGACTTCCTTCTCCTGTTGGACATCTAGTGAAGCTTTCTTTTGCGCCATAGCTCGCACCTGCCGATGTCCTTGCGGTGTATTTTGGTCTACTCCTGTCACAACACCTCCTCTTGTGACTATAGCAAGGTTGGGTTTTCTTGGCTCAGCAGAAATCATTTGAATATTTATATTGGGGTTTGGATTCAGATTCTACGCTGGGTTGGGGTTAACGACAGTTCTAGCCTGCCATTTCGCAATGAGTTGCGGACACTGTTCGACAATGTGATCAAATGCTTTACAATCAGTACAATTTTTTGTAGGACTTTGACAATATCGGGAAAAGTATCATGGTTGTCCATAATTATAACATACAACTTGGCCACTTCCTTGACCAAATCCTCCTCCTTGTTGCTGTCCTTGTCCTCTAAAGTTCCCACCCCCCCTTTGCAGAGGGTATTGTTGTTGTTGAGGATACTGGTTTGGATAGTATTGCGACTGAGGATATTGCCATTGTTGAAACTGCGCAGGATGATATTGAGACTACGCTCCCTCAACTTGCATTTGTTCCTCATTCTTCATTAGGTAGGTATCCATTGTTTTCTCTTGGAGCAGCTCGAAGGCTTTGCACTCCTTTTCATCATGCCCTACTGATCTACAAAATTTACAATACAGACTAGTACGTGCACTTACAATCCTTTGCAAGTACATACATTCTTTGAACTTGTCACCTCTAGTCTGGCATACTCTGCACCAAGGAATTCCTTGGGTGTTTAATGTGTTCAGCACACCTGCTGCAACATAATTCATTAGTGATGTGCAATTATTCTTATGGTGTCCATCTATTCTACACCAGGTACACCATAGTTCCTCCCAAACTTCCTTGCCTCTTTTGATGTCCTGAAGTTGCACTGTAAGATTGGCCAGCTGTGTCTGAATTTGCATCATGCCCGAGCCAGTGTCTCCAATTGGTGGGGCTTCTAACTTCATAGCTATCTACACAAGCTTTGTCTATGACTCTAGTTTATGTTGCATCAATGATGTTCGGATGTGTGGCAACAAGGCATCAATGAACCATTCCTTGTGCTACACATCCGACATTTGAAAACTGGCCTTGGCCATTAACATCTTAAATCTCTGGTCAAAATCCCAAATAGAATTTGACGGTAGCTGCTTGATCTCCTTGATCTCAGTGATGCATTGCAACTCGGACTTCGGTTTCTTAAATTCATCAATTAACCCGATTGTAATCTCATTGAATGTCTTTGGGACTACTCCCATTGGTACTATGGAGAACTTCATATACTAGTCTAGCGCACGACCTCGTAGAGTCGTAATCATTTGTGCTTTCTTGATGTTCTCATCCTGGATCTTATCGTACAGTCCATACGATGTCACATAGGAACCAATGCTGCTCTAGGTCTTCTAGCCCATTCCCATTGAATATTGGGAGCTTAATGTCAGTTCCAGCCATTGGGTTGATCGACACTGTATTAATTGCTGGTACAGTATGAAAAAAATGTGGGCTAGTCATATTAGGATTATTAACCCTCCCTTTTCCAATTTGGTCATATCTCTAAATCAGGAGTCATGTCTAAATCGGGAGTCCATCCAGTCTATTTTTAGTCATTAGCACCATTGGGTCCACTTCGCCTAACTGGGGCACATGTTTCAGTTAATAAAGTGTGGGGAACACTAATTGAGGCCTACTGCCACTAATTGCACTTGTATACATCAGCTTAGGAGCCTCCTAGACCAATCCCTACAATTTAGGAGCCACTGGGAGTGCCGAAACCAACCAAGGTCAGTTCAGTTGAGTTGGTGACTAGTCAAGCTAAGTTAGGAGCCAGTTACATTCATTTCTAGTCCTCTACATTCAGTTAGCGCTAGGTTTGCATGGATGTATGCAGGAGGGGTGCATTTCTCACCTACCACAGTTAGTTAGCCTTAGTCAACACTGAATGTAACACTTGAGTTGTGTTTTAGAACTACGATGAACTTCGACGATGATTTAGACAAGGCTAGTTAACCATTGAGTCATCCGATAATGATTTAGACAAGGTCTTAGTTACCTACAGTCAAGTAGAGTGTAATAAATTCAAATTTCCTCATGTGGATTCGAATTGCTTGTGGCTAATTAGCCATTGTACTTCATTGTAATTATTATCTAATTACTTTTTTGATTAATGAAAGCATTCACAGCTGCAAGCCATTTTTGCATTGTTTCATTATTCAATTGCTGAGTAAATTGTGATCTATATTGTGAGTTGTGTGTTTGTCCACAGGTTTATGTGCTCAATTTAATATGGTATCAGAGCCTCGACGGATAATGCACCTCTCCTCCTCAGATCTCCAGCTGGATCATTTTTTTTGATCAATTTGATCCATTCCTACTCTACACCAGAAGCAGAAGGTTTACCACTTAATACCCCAAGTAAAGGAATTGTTGATTAAGCTTGCTTGATCAATTATGCTGGGTGTGATGAAAAACTGAAATGTGTAGGTAGTCGACCTTACTTTGTATGTTTTATTGTGTGACAGGTTATCGGCTCTTCTCACAACATTTGCTAAAAACAACCCTTTCTTATCATTGCATTCGCTACAACAGCTCAGTCCTCCTTACTGCATCCAAAATGGCTCATTCAGTAGAGCCTCTCACTCCCTTCAACTATCACCAGTGGAAGGAAGACATGGGGGTACTGCTCCACACCAAGAATCTCTTCAGACTCACAGAAGAAACAGAGGCAGTGCCGGTTTTGAATCATGACAAAGAAAAGTACTAGAACAGGCTTGATGAAGCTCATGGATACTTATTCTCCTCAGTCTCTCGAGATCTTCTATTCCACATACAAGGATTGAAGAAGAATCCCAAGGAGATTTGGGACAAGCTTGCCTCCTTATTTGATAAGCAGGATGAGATGAGGGTCCATCAGCTAGCTGAAAATGATCTAATCACTCTTAATCCATCCAACTTTGAATCACTGAATGAATTCTTCACAAAGTTAAACAACCTGATATATCAGTTGAAGCAATGCAAAGTGAAGAAGGATGAAGATTAGCTCATCCATGCCATTCTTACAAAGCTCAGTGCAGACTACTTAGTCTTTGTATCAACCTTCCAAATAGTAAGGTTCACCACTCCAAATTGGAAGATTCCCACTCTTGATGCCTTCATCCAATCTCTCACTTCTGAGAATGATAAATTGATCCAAATGGGGATCATTCGATCTCCCAAAGGTCAAGCTCTGGTTGCAAGAGGAGATAAGGTAGCGAATGACAAAGGGAAGCAAAGAGATGAGTCTCCTGTGAAGAAAGATCAGTCAAAGGAGCCTTTAGGTTTGAAGAGAAGCAAGAAGAATGGAAAAGGAAAGGTCCTCTTCTCTTACTGTGGAAGGTGCTTTCATTCAGAAAGCTCCTATATGAGAAGACAACTTGATGAAATGGCTCTTCTTTTGAAGAAACATAACATTTCTGCACTTGCTAGCGCAAGGAAGGATGACTCTAAAGAAGAAGATGAAGAATACCAAAGGAAAGGCCATGCACTGAAGGATTGCAGCTCATCATCACATGTCTTCCTCATTGATTCTAGAGATTCCAAGCATATGGCTGCATCCAAATAATCATTCTCTTCTTTTTAGTCCTTTGATGGTCCTAGTATTTAGATGGGTAATAACAGTAAAGTCCAAACAAAAGGGAAGGGCTCTGCCAAGCTTGAACATGGAAGGTTCAAAGATGTGTTATTTGTTCCCTTCCTAGCTTCAAACCTATTATCTGTCTATCAAATGACCCATACTGGATCTCCAAAGCGAGTGATCTTTGGTCCTGACTCAGTGGAGATCACAGATATCTCTACTAGGAACATCATAGCGAAGGGTGTTGCAAATCATGCCTCAAAAGCATATGAGTTCTCACATTTCATGCCTCCTTCAGAACCAATGCACTCTCAACACCCACCTGCAAGAGAAGGTAAAATCATTGCATCTACTTCTTTTGTAGCTTCTACTAGTATTGCAGATCCATCTTTATCAGTTTATGAGATTGAGATTCAGGGTGATTCAGATCTAGATTCAGTCCCTACTTCTAAACTGGAAGCTAGGAAGATGACTAGAAACCCACCTAACACGGAGAAAGGAAAGACCCTTATGCTATGCCATGCAATCTTACCTCCTTCAAAGAGATGCAATAGGTTCCCTGTAAGATGCTACATGGCAAGGGCTTAGTCTCACTACATTCAGAAGAATAGATGTGATCATACACCTCTTCATCCAGCAAGAGATAAAGGTTGCATTCCTCCTTCCTTCCATCATCAATTTTGGAGAAGAAGGAGAAGTCTACATGCCAGGCCCCAGAATACCTGTGCACAACACACCATGCATGCTGCTTAGCTACCTCACAGAGATGAAGATTGCAACAGCATATTTTCAAGTTTTTCAAACTTGAGAGCTGATTCTAACTGCTTAGATAGAGGGGGGGATTTTTTCCCATGTGGTTTTTCCACCAACTCCTTGTATTAAGTAGTTACTTTATTTTACTTGATGTAATGGGTGGCCTATGGTCTTAGTTACCAGGGCCCACAGATTATCCAAGTTAGCATTCAGGGGGGTATTAGGATTATTAATCCTTGCTTGTCCAGTTTGGTCATATGTCTAAATCAGGAGTCATGTCTAAATCGGGAGTCCATCTAGTCTATTTTTAGTCACTAGCACCATTGGGTCCACTTGGCCTAATTGGGGCACATGTTTCAGTTACTAAAGTGTGGGGAACACTAATTGAGGCCTACTGCCACTGATTAGACTTGCATGCATTAGTTTAGGAGCCTCCTAGACCAATCCCTACAATTTAGGAGCCACTGGGAGTGTCGAAACCAACCAAGGTCAGTTGAGTTGAGTTGGTGACTAGTCAAGCTAAGTTAGGAGTTAGTTACATTCAGTTCTAGTCCTCTACATTCAGTTAGCGCTAGTTTTGCATGGATGCATGCAGGAGGGGTGCATTTCTAACCTACCACAGTCAGTTAGCCTTAGTCAACACTGAATGTAACACTTGAGTTGTGTTTTAGAACTCCTATGAACTCTGGTGATGATTTAGACAATGTCAGTTAACCATTGAGTCCTCTGATAATGATTTAGATAAGGTCTTAGTTACCTACATTCAAGTAGAGTGTAATCAATTCGAATTTTCTCATGTGGATTCGAATTGCTTGTGGCTATTTAGCCATTGTACTTCATTGTAATTATTATCTAATTACTTTTTTGATTAATGAAAGCATTCACAACTGCAAGCCATTTTTGCACTGTTTCATTATTCAATTGTTGAGTAAATTGTGATCTATCTTGTGAGTTGTGTGTTTTTCCACAGATCTATGTGCTCAATTTAATAAGTCAGACTTCCTTGTCTTCTATTTACAATGTTAGTACTACTCGTATTTACACAAATACATGGAGATTGGTCTAGTGATCTTACCTTTGGTACTGTAGGTGAGTTGAGTATACGTTCTAGTTCTAGAGCTTCAGTCGACTCCTAGAATTCTTCATCTCACTCTAAGATTGGATGATACTCCTCTTCCTCGTCACACAAGACTTCATTTAGGTACGATGTAAACTCGTAGCCTTCTCCTTCTTACTTTGTGCTGCAACTTCCTCGTCCAAGCATATTTTTTTTCCTTTTGCCAGATCTGAATCTCCTTTCGCTTCTCAAAAATCTAGATTCTAGTTCAGTTCCACCTTCTCCTGGGAACATCTCACTTCAGGGTTCCCCTGAGACACAACCACCCTTTTCTTTTCAATCTATCATCCACATAATTCCCTTTTCACATATGAGCATTTTGATCCACGTCTTCGAAGATGAGAGATATCAGCTACGTGGTCCTTGGAATTTTTTTATCTCGGCCTCACTGTATGAGGTTATCGTGTCAAGGAATAACTCATAGATATATCCTTCTATGATACTATCTACCCAGAAGTCCACAACCCTTGATATAGGGTTGTTGATTCTTTTCAGCCACTCAATCAAGAACGAAGTCCACTATGTCAGTTCCCCTCCTTGAAATTGTTTTTCTGGGTTGTCAACTTAGACAACCATTCATACATCAGAATGGGGAATTCAATAAAGAAAATACCGTGGATGTCTAAATGTATGTACAGTTCTAACCACTTTGCCAGCGTCCCTCGAGATCCTTCACTTTCTTTCAGTGCAAACTCTAGCTCTTTTGCATCCACCCAACTTTGGATCTTTGCTTTTGTGGGATTCCAGAACATGTCCCTCACCACACACTTTAAGGTCCTGACAATAGAAGCATTTGTTGGACATTTCCCCCCTGTGACCCAAGTTCATCCCCCTCTCTTTGGTCAGTGCAACAAAGCCCAAGATATCGGCCCGACAGAGCAGAGACCAACCGATAGCACTTTCGACACAGATGCCGTCTCACCTGAGATATCTCAATTATAATGGGTAATTTCCAGAACCATGTTTCCGTAGTTTGTGCGGGAGGGTGTTTAAGTCCTTGGACTTGCACCAAGGTTTCCAACGAAGACCGAGAAGGTGGGTTGGTGGTTTGCACTTTATATATCAACACTGAGGTATTACTTGCCCTTATTTATGAAATATTACGCAAGTGCACAGTGAACAGTTATCACATATATATTCATTACCTGACATACAACATTCATACAATTATTTCTTTAAAGCACAATACCCAATCAATCATTTAATATAGTAAATATACACTTGTCTAAGCTACTCAACATTCACGCATATACACAACATGTACCGTGGAAAGCCATCCGGGAAAAACCACAAGGTGCTCTTCATTTAGCATTGGAAAGAGAAAATAGATGCACCTTTGTCTGTACATAAAGCTACAGACTTTGTTCAAGATATTCTCTTCTACCTCTACATACTTCTTTCCCTCTCATTCTCTCTGTTCTTCTCTATATTTATCACTCTACTCTACTCCTGCTCAACGATCCGCACACATCATGAATCGAATCGACCTTCTATTTTTGTTCACACACTCAGCTGCAGATCCACTACTTTGATGCACTCAACGATCTAGAGTTACCTAATCAAAATTATTGTATCCTCTACTCTGCTAAAAAAAGTCTAAACATGAAATAACTAATAGGCTAACTGATTGACTAGCTAACCCATTTACAACTTGGGTTTCTCCTTTTATATCCTTATTACAGACTCGATATATTCCCTTACACGCTTGTTACAGACTCAATCATGACTTGATACAGACTCTAACAGACTTAGCTGCAGTCGCTATCTCAACCGACTTACTATCTTCAGCCCACATGTTGTCTTTCCTATTCTAGAAAAATATGACCAAAGAGGCGCTATCGACCTGACTTACAAAAATGCCTTTATGCGTATGGTTTCTACCGGCTCCAGTCGAGCTCATACCCACGATCACTAAGGGTTGCTGCTTCTCTGCATCATGCCTTACTGTCACTTTATGGTTGTTACCTTATCTGCATGCTTGCTTCCACGAATATTCTGCCATGTCATCATATCTTTTGCTGTGTCCTTCCGTCGTAGCTTACAAAACTGACGCAGTTTCCTCGTCCTGCGCATTCTGTTTTCCTTTCTCCTTTTCTTCCCTCTTCTATCACAGCATCCTTCCCTTTTCCCTTGAATTTGTTTACTATGTCGCAACTCCTTCTTCTTCTTCCTTGTACTCTTTTTCCCTTACTTAGGCAGAATTCCATATGAATTCTTCCCTTGTATGCCTGGCCCAACAATAGACAAGGCATCAATTTGTTTGCAGTAAGATTGGATAGCATATGGATGGTCATGATGTTGAAGAGTACCTGTTGGAAAATGCATAATAGGTTGTTGTTTATTATGCAATTGTAGTCTCTCAAAGTATCTTTATTCCATCTTTCTTTTCAGCATATCTTCTCATGCATTGTTCATTTTTTTGTATGTTAGATGTAGATGGTATTGTAGAAAATGGGTCAACATCTTTGTTTGTGAAAATTTCTTTGTTCCATTTATCTCTTCTTCTCTTGTTTTTTTATGTATCGCGGACTATATGTTGTTACAGAGAGAAATTCCTATGGCTTGGGGTACCACAACAGACAGCTAGACTCCAGAAATCAATCTTTCCCAATATGCAATAGAAATAAAAACATCT
>LPNX011089228.1:26777-38898 GCA_001517045.1 Pseudotsuga menziesii
ACTACAAAATGCTTTGGAATATTCACACATCCCGATGTACCCGACTATAGAGGGAATATCCGCGTATGTATGTGGTTATCGGGGAAAAGGCCGCGTATATCATTTTTATAATGGTTTTTAGGGATGATCAAGGTTACATCAAAAGATAAAAAGTGGTCCATAGGGGCTAATGAGTCTGCAGCGGGACAGAGGAAGGCCATACAATGTGTGATTCACCTAGTGTGGTGAAATACGCTATAACAGATGCCCCCTAATGTATGAGATCAGAGGGGTTATATGATGGCTGAAATACATTATAAGTCCATCCCAGAAATGAAGTGATGAAGGTACCCAAATGGAAGACCAGTCACCCAATCGGCATAATACCATAATACAACTCTGCATATAATCTGCAAATACATCTAGCAGTCCCGGATACATAAGAGTACAATGGCCATGAATAGGCATGAAACATTATAGAACATATGTGGTCATCGCCACGTACAATATACATAGATCAGAATCTCCATGATGAAGATATACAGCATATAACGGACCATGATCTCCATAGGCTGAATATATATAATAGATCAAGATCTCCATAGGCTGGAAATGTCTGACATACACTGGATCAAGTCACGAGAGCTGAAATCTCATGAACACTGGCACGATCAAGGAGGTAGCATATAAGTGATGCCACCAGTCTGGAAAGTCTTCTACAAAAACCGCTACGAGTACATGTCCTACTATGCGAATAGAGGTGTCGAGGTCGAACATAGTAGTCCATCGTCCGATTACCGGTCATTGATGTATACCGTTAACAGACGCGAGATCACCCACCGATAATGAAAATGGGAATCAAGGTACTAGAGCGAAAACTAACAAGTGTGAATAAATGTGTTGAGGTCGAACACTTGAGAGAGTCCATTGATCAGGGGACATTGATGTATTCCCAAAACTGTCAATGGCGAGAGAACCTGCCACTGATGACTGCAAGTCTCAAGGCACTTAAAATGACTCTAGACTCCAATCCCAGAATAAATGATCTGAAGTCGATGGGATGAAATCCACTGGAAGGAGGGCATTAAGGCATCCCCCATCATCCAACATGAGGTACTCAGCAACGCTGTATAATGTGGAAGGACTCGATCATAAGGTGCACGAACTAGTAACTGTACCGGGAATGGCCGACATGCAAAGTCAAGATAACTGAGGAATGGCCGACTCAGGTTTCAACTTCCTTTGAACAAGAGCATAACGGCATATGGTGACTGAATGGAGGAAGCATAGACTTGATATACAAACTGGGACATCTCTATGACACAGGAGGCATCAATAGAGGCTCCATAGGGACTGGAAGCTTTACCAGTCGACGGAGATAAACTCAGATAAACGAGTACAGCTCCTGAAGTCAAACTATAACCCAACCAACGGATGTGATATACAGTGCTCTGTTCGAAGGCGACACGACTCGACAACTGCCAAAGATAATATCTTTTCTTGTCCGGCTTTTTGGTTTTTTGATTTTTTTGGTCTTTTTCAGTTATTTGAAAAGCTTGAAAAAAGAATAAACTAGCTTTATAGTTACAAACTAGGAGGAGACGAGTGTCATAAGGGCAAACAAACTAGCTTTATGGTGAACCTAACCTACATGCCAGTGTAGACATTATACTTGTGAACAGTACGAACGGGTCAATCCAACGGCTCAAATGGCACTGAAAACGGTCATCTACATCACAAATTATGTCAGAAACGGTCCAAAATGGTTATAAACTGTCAAAACTATATAAAAGGGGGTAAAATTTTTCAAATATTTTAAAATTTTTCTATAAATAGTAAGAAATAGAATTCATTTGAAACTTTTACCAATTGGAGCCTTGATATTCAACTGCAAATTCCAGGAGATTCAGCCGGCGGAATTCACAGCCGTTTCTTCCAGGTACTTACTCATGTTCCCAACTTGCATTTCAATACAATTTTTACAAGTTTTCACGGTCAAATGAGCTAGTTAAGGCCAAACTTACATGAGCGCCATGGCCCACGCGGGTATCGAAGCTTTTTCCGCGTACAGGGCTGTCTATACGCGGAAAAGGGGCTAGAAACTACGTACATACGCGGCTGTTTGCAAAACAGCCACGTATGACGCCGCGCAAGTGATTTTAAAGAAATCTAATGGACATTTGGTCAATTTCTCATGCAGGATGGTGCTTGAATGGCGAGAACGCGAGCATGGTGAAGTAGAAGAGGTTGTAAGGGCCGATGTAAGGGCTCAACAAGTATTACGTGCATGTGGACTCTATAAGTTCTGGTGCCTAGGTGGCTTGAGGGCCAAACCAGGGCTACTACAGATGCTAGTAGATTATTGGGATCCAGAATCAGAGTCTTTCTGGATAGACGGTATGTCACCCACCATTGAGGTGGAGGATATCTATTTCATCACAGGTCTATCTAGACGGGGGGAGGTAGTGAACCTTCGTTCCTAAGGTGGGCCAGGTCATGGGCTTACTATCGATGAGTACATAGCAGTGTACTGCTACCCAGAGACGGAGAAGGTGGGAAATCAAGTTCCCATCAACGTGTTACAGGTATTGGGCCTAAAGGCCATTCTAATGACACTGGGCAGGATAGCAGGCATAGAATCACTCCATCAGGCCTCTCGAGCACATATGTACTATGCGGTGGAGTGTATGGCACCGACCGTATACGACTGGAGTACTACACTACTGGGCAATATGAAACATCAGCTTAGTGAGTGTAAGGCAGGTAGGATATGAAACTTCGGGTTCAGCAGCATACTGAGCACGTTCTTCTTCGAGCAGGTTCCAGGATTGAGCCCTAGAGTGGATGTTCCTCTCCACGGGGTTTGAGATCCGGCCTAACGACGTTGGGCAGACGTGATGTGCAGACTGGGGGGTGGTAGGGTGGCCAACCCTTATCCAGCCGACTTTTTTCCATGGTGGCCATGACAGATCGTTGCTATAGATGACTACCCCTATGGAGGGATATATTTCCGGGGGGATCCGGACATGCCATTGCCACCAGGATCAACATTCGGAGACATAGGTAACGAATCTCAACCCTCACTCTTTTTAAATTTTTTTTGAATTATTTAATTTTTTTGTGTTTTCTTGATTATTTGAAACCAAAAAGACATGTTTTTGGGTGACAATACATAGTGACATCTACCATTCATGTGCAGATGTGGGTCCACGGAAACCAGAGGGCTTCCCACGTCATAGATGAAGGGGAAGAGGAGACGACATCACTGGTGTGGATGCGGAGCGAACGCTCCAAAACATTCATACCAACTTTGTGCGACTAACTCACAAGGTTCCCATGGCGCAAGTCGAGGACTTGCCTGAGGCCATGCGGCGACAGGTGGTGGGTGTGCCACGCGCATGGGTACGCTTATTCCGGTGGCTATCTAGAGCCGTAGTGACATATCATGATCACAACCCCCCTCCTCCACAAGACTAGACATCTAGGAGCATATCTATTTTGTACTACCGTGTATATGATGGAAGCTGTGAAAGCTCCACTTTTGTATTATGACACTATGTATCACCACATTTTTGATGTATATATATAAAAGTTTTATTGTGATCGGTTTATTTATTTACATGTGTAAAAATGTGTTTATGATTAATTTATTATGAATGAGACAAATGCCAATCTAACACATAGTTAGCATATGAATCAGCAACTTGATTATAATTTCTTGGAATGTGTATATATTTGATACGCTCAAATTGCCGTTCTAACAATCTTACCCGCAAGAATCTCCTCAATAACGTAGGATCTCTAACATGGTACAAACCATTTAGCTGTGACACTACTAACTCTGAATCAAGACGTACCTCAAGAGAGAGGACACCATGCGAAATGGCATCGCGTAGAAGCTCAATAACGGCGCTATATTCAGCAACATTGTTGGAAGATGGCCGTAGACATACACCTCCTGAAGACAGTACTCGACCCATAGGAGTATAGATCACCCAAGCAGCTGAGGCTGAGTGTTGAGTGTGACGGCTTGCACCATCCGTGAATCCTATGAAGGTGGAAGATTCCATTGACATCTGCCACAAAAACGGAAACTAATCACAAACCCGATCATGATAAAGAAGACCTAACTATGCAAAAAAGCTGTACAATAATATACAACAAACAACCTTAGCTAAAGATCATGCATAGTATTTTTTAAGATAGAGCCCATTTCTAGGCTCCACCAAGGCTGTGCCCTCGTAATCCACTAACTCGTAGGCACCCTTCTCTAAGACACGCTTGACCACGTAAGGACCACGCCACATAGGATTGAACTTCCCTGCCCCCAAGGGTTCTTTCGATTGATCCCACAAAAGGACCAAGTCTCCCTCACTAAACACTCTTGGGCAGACAGACTTATCATATTGGGCCTTCACGTGACGCTTATTAAGCTCTAGAGCCACCAAGGCATCCCTACGCTGCTCATCGAGTTGCTCAAGGTGGACCAAACGCTCCTCCAAAGGTGAAGTGTCTGGTAAGAGTTCCACGGCTAACTTCAACGAAGGAATTTCGCTTTCAACTGGCAAAATCGACTCCACTCCATGAACAAGCTGATATGGAGAAAAACCAGTGGCAGTCTTAACCGCGGTTCGATATGCCCACAAAGCAGGGTATAACATGATATGCCAATTCGTCTTGCTTTGTGCGATGGTTCATTGGAGAATGGACTTAAATGACTTATTCACTGCTTCAACCTGTCCATTCGCTTGAGGATAGTAAGAAGAGGAGTGCTCTTGCTTATACCCTAGCTTGGATGCCAACTCTTCCATCATACGGTTCTGAAAGTGCGAGCCATGGTCAGTGACAAGCTCTCTCGAAATCCCGAACCGAGTAATAATTTGGTTGAATACGAAATGAGCGGCTGTCTCACCGTCGGATTTTATAGTAGGCATTGCCTCTGCCCATTTCGTGAAGTAATCGACAGCCACTATGATATGATGGTGCCCCCCAGCCGAAGCTGGGTTGCAATCCATAAAATCGAGCCCCCACTTGGTGAAGGGACCAACGGTGATAATAGGGTGTAACGGGGCAGGCTTCGAGCGCATGTTACGTGCGAACACCTGGCAAGGGTGGCACCTCTTAACCACTTCAATACAATCCTTGAAGATCGACGGCCAGAAATATCCTGCTCTCAAAATCTTCTGAGCTGTAGAAAGCCCTGATAAATGACTGCCACACGCCCCTCCGTGGCAATCATTAAGCACTACCTCAGCCTCCTCATGAGTCAAACAACGTCGTAAAAGGGAATCTACCCCACGGCGGTACAAAGTATTTTCCACTATGAGGTAGTTCTTGGAAACGTGACGTAATCGACGTCGCTCATCTCGCGAGAGGTGAGTAGGGATCCTCTTTGTTTGTAGATATACAATGATATCCCCGTACCATGGGTCAGCCGTTGAGATTAAGAAAATGTGTTCATCCACGAACGTATCTTCACATACTGACTCCTCAGCCTCGCTCAAAAAATCCGATATGAGCTCTGCAAAGATTAATGATTTCTTCAATTTTTCCGAAACAAATTCGAGATCAAACTCTTGCAGGATGACAATCCATTTATTGTATTTTCCCCCAATCATCCTTCGTGTGAGGACGAACTGAAACGGATTGACATGGGCTACAACCAAGGTTTGGCGAAGGAGAATATAATGTCTCAAACACTGCACTGCATGTACGGTAGCTAAGGCAAGCTTCTCGACATGAGAATATTGAAGCTCTGCGTCAATAAGGTTTCGACTCAGATAATAAATTACATGCTCCTGGAGCTCCTCATCCTCTTGAACCAATACCATCCCAATCGTCTCTAAAGACGCGGCCACATATAATAGGAAATCGCAGCTATAATCCGGAGGACTAATCACCGGGGCCGATGCTAGGGCTCGCTTAAGTGCATCGAAGGACTCCTGGGCTCGCTCATCCCATTCAAAGGGAGTATCCTTCTTCAAGAGACGCATAAAGCCTCTAGTCAAATTGGCGAAATTGACTACAAATATTCGTAGGAAGTTTGCCATGCCTTGCAAACACTGAAGATGACAAATATTTCTCGGGGCAGACAACTGAAGTATTGCCTCAACCTTCAAAGGGTCGACTCTTATCCCCTCTTTCGAAACGATGAATCCTAACAAACAACCTGACTTCATGCAAAAGATGCACTTATGAGGGTTCAATCTAACAGCATAGTGCCGACATCTTTCGAAGACCAATCTCAAGTGATAAGAATGACGCATCCTTATGCAAGAATGAGCAGTAAGGTCATCCAAAAATACTTCAATAATGGACTTGAGATCGTGGAAGATCAAGGTCATCGCCCGCTGAAACGTAGCTCCGGCGTTTTTAAGGCCGAAAGGCATTTTTCGATATGCAAAAGTTCCCCAAGGACAAATAAATGCGGTATTGTGTTGGTCCTCCGGTTTTATTTGGATCTGATTATATCCGGAAAATCCGTCCATGAAGGAGAACACCTCGCTACCCGCACACTCATCCAAAATATGATCTATAAACGGTGTGGGGAAGTTATCCTTAGGACAGGCACGATTTAAATCACAGAAATCAATGCATATACGGATCGCTCCTTGCTTCTTATCTACGGGAACGGGGTTTGAAACCCACTCCGTCAAGGGAACGGGATAGATGAAACCCGCTTTCAATAGTTTCTCTATCTCTGCCTTTATGGCAGGTGCTTTCCTAGGATTCACGGCACGTAAACGCTGTCGAACAGGCTTAGCGTTGGGGTAGGTTTTAATTTCATGTTCAACAATCCGAGGGTCAATCCCTGGCATTTCATTGTAAGACCAAGCAAAAACATCACGGAATTCCTTGAATGGCTCGATATACTCACGAATCTCATCTTGGGAACAATCTGCCCCAATATAAACATTCTCAATCGTACCAGGATTGCGAGAAATGTTGATAGGAATGGTCGACAATATGTTCGCCATGTTTCCATCAGCCATCTGACCAGGAGAGCTTAATGGAACCATAGGTCTACCAAATTTCTGACTAAGAATCTCCCTATAATCCTCATGCTCCAAAAGGTCAAGCTCTGGAAGGAAATATGATCTATGATGAAGTTCCTCCCATGGTGGCTCAACTCCCGACATAGCCTCGATAATTTCTTCATCTGAAGGGAAAACCGTATCAAGACAATCTTGGGCATGAGAAGACTGTACTGCCCATGCCGGCAGCACATAGGGGTCTTCCTCCTCCGTCCGCGAAGAGGAAGAACAAGGCTCTGCAGCAGACTCAAGATTAGCTTGGTAAGCTATCATAACTGCAAGCAACGACATACTCGTCTCGATGGACTCACTCGAAGGACTCGGTGAAGGAAGAATCCATGGATCTCCCATATGACATGTGCGAAAAGGCACCGATCTCGTAGACGTGGAAGCACCACCGAAACTCGATCCTATCATGAGGACGGGTGCAGAACAACTAAAGGTTCCCATGAGGGAAGGATACATTCCTACACCCACACTCCCAGTTGCCGGATGGGAATGTTCAACTTTCGGAACCGAAGTTTCTGACGATGCAGTAACAGGCGGATTCTTGAATGCCATTTGATCAATCATTACAATCTTCCCATTATGTGGAAAGCATACAACACGAAACACGGAAGACGCAACGGCTTGCATACTATACATCCAATTCCTTTCGGCCAGTAAGAGATTGTAGTCAAGGGGTGCATCAACTACCTCAACCTCTATCGCAACGGTCTTCCCTCCCAAACGGACTTTAAGAGAAGGAAGTATACCGTGCGGCCTAAATGATCTCCCATCGAAAGCAGTTAACATGGTCGTAGACTTAGACAACTCAGGAGAACCAAGACCCTTCCAACAAGACAAAGACATCACAGAAGCAGCAGCGCCCTCGTCGATCACAGTCCACTTGATGGTCATATTAAGACATTCCACATGTACCAAAAGGGACACATAATAGGGCAAGCGAGGCTGATGTCCTATGGTTTCAAATTTGATCGTTGAGGAAGAATCATCACCATTCACACCAAGAGCGGAAAGCAAAGCCTTCCTCTGCGACAGACAACTCTGAAGCACCTCCAATGCAGACATCGCACAAGGAGTATGACCCAAGTCCTCGACAACTGAATAGTTCTGGGTGGCTCAGGAATTTGGATTATGCCCTGAGCGCTTAAGTACCCCCTTAGGAATGCGAGGTGCAGCTTCAGGTTTATCCGCAGGCTTATCTACCGATTTGTCGACCGGTTTCGTAATGCGCAAAGGAGTTCCTGGTGGATCAGGTTCTTTGCCTGGGATGGGTTGCGATGAAGTATAATCTTTCACACGCGTCACAACCTTCGCGGCACGGACCATATTAATGCACCCACGACCACTAGTCTCAGGTGGATCTTCATCACTAGATTGGTCCTGGGACTTCGAGTTCATATTCTGGTTATGCGGTAAAGGGTTTGTTAACACAGCTGGGCCCTGTGCTATGAACTTCGAAGCTTCATCCATCCTAGGGCACAAGTAAGTGAGGTGATCATCCTTACATAGCTTGCAAGGAAACTTAACCTTACGTTTATTCTGCTTGTCCCCCCCAGCATTTTTATTGTTCTTGTCATTATTATTGGCATTTTCATTCTTATTCCCGCCCTTTTTATTATTGTTTTTACCCTTCTTTCGATTCCATCTGGGTTGCTCGTTACCCTTCTGGTTCGACGATTGCACAGCATGTACATTCGCCGTTTGGGCAGGCTGAGACGAAGCTGTAGCTTGTCCTGAGGCAGATTGGTTGGTTGACAACTGAGCTACTTGTTTCGCAACCGAACCTGCAGGTTTCTTACTTGCACAACTCACAATGCCATCAGCATGTGGTCCAGGCTTGACCTTGGGATCAAAACTCGAATGAGGAGCGTTGGGTATAATGTCATATAACAAACCAGACTGAGCATAGATCAAGTCTAGTTCCTGCGCCCTAAATATTGCTTGTTCCTCATTCTGCACTCCGGATGTGGAAACATCCTTCGCTATATATGGCAATAAAGATTTGAGGAACCACTCAAGGAGGAATTCCGGCGGTATAAAGGCTTTGATTAATCTCTTCCGTCTACGCCACTCCTGAATATGATAAAAAATATGGGTGGCTTTATCTTGCCGAAATGTCGACAAGAGTTCAGTACCAAAATCATATCGTACTGGTAGCTGGAAGTGATTAAGGAAAGTCATCGCAAGATCGTCGAACAAGGTAAAGGCACCCCTAGGAAACTCTATATACCATTTCGCCGCAGGCCCTGTGAGGGTGCGTTGAAATAGTCTCAAGCGGACTGAGTCCTGATGCAATGAATTGGAAGAGCACCATAGGTGGAATGTCGTAACGTGTTCACTCGGATCCTCTCTTGGTTTGCCTTCGAATTTAGGTATATCTGAAGGAAGCTTGGTAGGGACAGCCGGCCAAGCCGGGTCATGAGCCACAGGATCGTTTGTAAGTCTCGATAAGTCAGGCAAATTGAGTGTCGCGAGGAAAGGGAGCTTAGAATGATTAGGTCTCTGGACCGTTCCCCGGTTCATATAGGATTGATTACCACCATGACCTTGGCCATAGTGACCTCCTCCCGTATGACCCGTGTGGGGTGGCGCTGAAGTACCATAATAAGGTGGACCTTGACTAGAGGGAGCTACAAATCCATAACTAGGGGGATAAGCAGGTTGTGAATACCCGCCTCCATAAGGTGCAGAAACCTGTCCATACTGCATCTCATGATGGGATGCATAGGTCATCGCATGCGATGCCCCATGAGACACTCCATAGGAAGGTATATACATTCCGGAAGTAGGAATATACATGCCAGAAATAGGGATATACGTCGAGGAAGTAGCAACCTGACCTCTAGAAACATGAACATAACCTCTCGAAACCACGGGTGGTATGTAGGCTTGAGACGCAATGGGTCTAGAAATTGCAGTATGGACTTGACTCGTAGCTACGTGCCGACTCGAAGGACCACGTGAGTGAGGTGGAGGATTTGCATTTGAAGAACTCGGAAGCGAGGACGAAGGGATCTCTGTAATAAGATATGTGCTAGTGCCTATCGTCACTCTTCTGGAACCTGGTATCGCTATGGGATCACTAACTCTAGACCTAGGAGGTATATGAGATGTAGCTTCCACCACTGGGATAGAAGGTGCAATATGACTAGTACTCCCAAACCTCTCCACAAGGTAAGGCATGGGAATGCCCCCAGGCATAGTGTTAGGGTCAAAGTCGGATTCGACATTAAATGGAAAATCATGCATAGGAAAACCAGTCGTAGCATAACCATCGTAGCTAGTGCTGGCAGGTTCAAAGTGAGTCTCGGCATCTTCCGGCATTCCATACTGGTAATGCTGCAACGAGGGGTCAGGCCTAGAATGAATATGTCTATCATGCGAGGCTCCTATCTCAGAAATCACAGGTCCTAACTCAGTTAGGTCGGGTGAAGGATCATAAGTAGGTGTAAAATCCCCATCGTCAACACGAATGGGAGGAGGAAGTGAATCAGATGTGTCCTCTGAATGGTCTCCCATGGTGTGTGAATCAATGTGTGATGTAGTCCGCCTGGACTGTCTAGGTCCCTCTCCCAAAGGAGGAGGATCAGTAGAAGGCGGAAGTCCTGCTAAATGACGAGAACGGCGCGGAGCCGTACCCGAATCCACAATGACTCAAAAAAATAGCAAAGACTCTCTATTTACGTCAACCCTAGGCCAACTAGCGTGCACAGAGCAATCACTATAAAATCTAAATCCAAAAGCAAGCAAACAGGGGCTGGATAAGTGAGCTCCCGAATGTGGCCGGTATGTCTCGCCTAGGAGAGGCTTGAGAGGCCCTTGTCACCACAAGCGGAGGTTCGAAACCAATTATTGTGGCCCTCAGCTTCAATGTGTAAAGCGACTGTGCTATCCGACCCCAACCTGGCCGGGACACATGCAGAATAACCTCTACACGTACCCCCTCGATATCCTAGGTAAGGTCACTAAGGTCACCTCAATATAATCAATGCTCAGGCAGACAGTCACAGGCGGGATTGATCGTATGGGTAGGGTAGCAAAGCCCGAAACTCCCGAAAGAGCCCCCAGATACGAATACAATCCTGGCTATATTGCCGGTGCTACACAGTTGTCGACCAGGGGTTATCCCAATCAACAACCGCTCACACTGCCTAGTGCTTGACTCCCTTTTGAGAGGAGCTTCCTGAGAACGCTGGTTATACCAAGGATTTCACACACTCCTTGCACAGACACCTAGTTGTTGTTGTTTTGTGATCTTGGAGAATTGACTTACAATGAACTATTCCAAGATCCTAAAACCTAAGCTTGTTGGTGCACCCTAGAAAAGAAAAGAGTGTAATTCATTTTATTTAGCGTTGATTTTAGTTGGATTTATTACTCACAAATAGGATATGGTCGTGCAACTAATGGTGTTATGACGCAACAATAAGTAAAATGCACACCTAACAATCAATGCAAATGCATTGTGTCCATGAAAACAGGGCATGCGTACTACGTGTAATGCAAAATTTCTTCTTCAAATGCTGAATGCAAATTTCCCTATATGAAGTCCTGACTATTACTCCAAAGCAAATCTATATCTAGTGCAAGTACAATGCAAAGTGCAAAATGCAATGCATAATGAGAAGCAAATATTTTTGTATTTTTTGAAAATAAAGAGATACGAAAAGCAAAAGAATGATTCTACCCACCCCAGACTCTGCAAGCACACATAAACATCATTCCAGCAAAGCACTAAGGTAAAAGGACTCTAATGCACTAATCTCAAACAAAAAATCAAAGATGCCATGACAAGAACATTCCTAAAAAAAATTTAGGCTAAAAAAACGTTTCTGGTCAAAAACAGAGGTAACAACAGACTCAAGCAGTGCCAAAGGAGACTCAACAACTAACAGAATTCACCTAGCAATCCACTTCCTTCCACAAAAAGGTAAAACCCAGAGTAGACACGACTGTGCGCAGTAAACCCGCGTGTATACGCGGAAATCCCAGAGGAAACCGTGTGTATACGCGACTGTAAGCAATAAACCCGCGTACAGGAAGAAAAAGATGCACAAATCAAGGTAAACAGACAGGCTGAGACTAAGTTTACACCAATCAGA
>LPNX011089245.1:7267-72260 GCA_001517045.1 Pseudotsuga menziesii
TCCCTGTCTTCCCACTTAAATGACCAGGGTGGCAAGTTGGTACGCATGACAGGCGTTCCAATAACCTATCGCCACGACCAAGCTTATGCACAAAAGTTAAGACGTGGAGGGAAGCGCGATACGAGTGGCATCATTGCACTCATAATTCTATAGCAAGGTGACTTGTGCCAGAGATTTCCTGAATCATGCGTTCATTTATATGTAATAAGGTGGCGAATGATACTATAGCCCAAAAATTAACGCTGGTGATTAATTGACATGACTTGCCCTGAACCATAGCTCGACAACATTAGGATAAATCTGCCAATGATATACTTATGTTTCGATAAACGACCTTTAATCACCATCGTATTACTGCTAGACTAAGGTTATTAATATAACACTATAACCTATGCTTTGAACATGTGATATATCATATGCAATGTAATTATAGGTTAGAGCATGGAATATTAACTTTTCATTACACTCGCCAATCCTTATCCATACACCTAGGGGTAATATCAGCCAACCCACAAATTAAACGATATGCATCATTATTATAAGGTTGCTCATGAAATCTCATAGTAATAAGAAAAACAATGGCGCTTCTCAACAAATCAGTAGCTCCTAAAAATTTAAGCATTCAGTAGCTTAGCATATCACTTCTAAGTCTAAGACATTGCATCAAACAATATCCCATTTTGTTTGGTGCAATAATGACTTTAGAAGGTTGTTGAGCGAGTGCACAACAGGGTCCAAGTAGGAAACTGATCTCCACGGAAGTTCGTCCTTCGCTCGGCCAACTTGGATACCCACTGGTGCAACTCTATGTGGATACTACCAAAGAAAATTTCATAAACATCACAAAAAACATACCTTTGTAAAAATTCGCTTGCACTACGACGTGGATCTTTGTTCTCTTGCTCAACAAATTTTAGATAAGTCTCATCCATCCAATCACTGATTTCTTTTACAGAGGGTCTCCAGAACATAGCCCTCGAGGTATGATGTAAACCCCTCTTACGCAGATACTAAGTTCAACCGGAAACGGAACCACTTTGTTGGGCTATAGGGCAGACCTGGGTTTTATACCTTTAACTTCGCACCAACAAAAGACCCACAGTGTTGGCCCTTTCAGCAACAACCTACAAGCAGGTCGCAGTCTCACCTGAAACAGCTATGGGATGTCGCAGAATCAGGTTTCTGCAAGCAGAAGAGGGAGATTACTATACCTTTAGCTTTTATCAATTCTTTATAATCAAGTAACACAGTGCTTAAACATTCACACACACACACACACACACACACATATATATATATATCTTCGCAGTTAAGTAACACTGTGACTTGCTTAACCCTTACTAGGAATTCACAGCGAAGCTATTTATTAAGCAACAATCTTACTTATCATATATATCTATACTTCTCAATGCATAAAAGAACATAACAGAAATCACACAAGAACCACAAAACCAGATATAATGTGGTTCACCCCCAGTGTAGGGGTTACGTCCACAGAACTGCGTTTTAT
Source organism: Pseudotsuga menziesii (assembly GCA_001517045.1). NCBI lineage: Eukaryota > Viridiplantae > Streptophyta > Pinopsida > Pinales > Pinaceae > Pseudotsuga > Pseudotsuga menziesii. The sequence continues at coordinate 8,778 of LPNX011089245.1, forward strand.
TCAACTTTTCTACAAAATCACAGTTCTGATTTGTGCACTCAGCTGCAGATCTCTTCAGTCTTCAAAGCCGCGCACACATCAGCAGGACTCTACGCACACAGCTGTAGATTTCCTTAATCAGTTACAAACCATCTGCGCACACAGCTGCAGAGGTCATCCACGCACTCAGCCGGGACTTATCCTTCTCTTACAAAATAGCCTTAGCTTCGCCTTAAATTTCTTACATTCAAAAACCTAAACTCACTTCTTTACACAAGTGCATATTTATACAGTGCACTATTACAAAACCATGGTCTTAAACCATGGGTATCCCAAACCCTAAACCCTGGACTTAAACCATGGGTTTATTACAACAGAAGTCTTTGACTCAACCTCGATGCCCCTAAGACTATTTTGAGCTGTAACTCCGCTTACAAGCTTTCACCAAAACCGCAGAGTTACCAAACTCTAGGGTCGTTAACACTGGAGTCCCAACAAAGGTCATACAACTTGTATGCTTTTGTTTCTTCAAAGTAACCAACAAAAATACATTTTTGTCCTTTGTCATCTAATTTCCTTCTCGGCTCATTTGGAACATGAGCATATGCGACACAACCAAAAATTTTTAAATGAGAAACATTGTGATTCATACTTGTCCATGATTCTTGAGAAACTTTGTTATTCACACTCTTTGTTGGACACTGGTTCATAATATATACTGTACTTGTGATTGCTTCATCCAAATAATCATTTGGAAAATGTTTGGATTCCATCATGCTGCGCACCATCTCCATAATGATTTTGTTCTTTCTCTCTGTGACACTGTTCTGTAGATTTGTATACCATGCAGTGAATTGCTTGTGTATGCCATGGGACTTGCAAAAATTTAAGAAAAAAATTGAAACATATTCACCGCCTCTGTCCATCCTTATTATTTTAATGTGGTGTCCACTCTGGTTCTCCATGAGCCCCTTAAACTGCTGAAAACAACTAAATGCATTAGATTTATGTTTCAAAATGTATACCCATGCTTTTCTTGAGTAGTCATTAATAAAAGTAAGAAAATAATTTCAACCTCTTATTGACGATGTATGCATTGGGCCACAAATGTTAGAGCACACGATATCAAGTGGTGTGCATGCTCTGTATCACTATTCGACTGGAAAATTTTATCTATGCTGGTTGCTAAAAATGTAGCCTTCACAAACTCTCTCTTGTTTTTTGATCAATGTAAATCCTTTCACCATATTCTTCGTGTGGAGTAGCTTCATCCCACCAAAATTCATAAGTCCAAATATGAAATTCCACAACCAGGAATCATCCCAAACTTCGGTTTGAAACATTGCTTAAATTTCAATGCCATTATTTTCTTTCTTTCCGCTATGCATGTTTGCTTCTTTCTTCCTTGAATGAAACTCTTGTATTTGTCTTTCCTTTCATGTATGGAACTATTGTCAATGGAAACAATCGATTGCTTGTCATTGGCACTTTTTCTATTAGCTAGTTGCTTGGACGTATGTCTTTAATCACAGAGTGATTGTCCTCCATGTAGACTGTAACAGTTGTCCAATACTCAACAAATTGTGTTTCATACCTTCAACATGATAGACATCAGGCATAATCTAATGCTCCCCCTGTTTGGTTAGAATACCAGCAGTACCTTTTCCCAAAATAGTGACTTGGACATTATTTTCAAGTGTAACATTAGTTTGAACTGAATTATCTAGACTAGAAAAAAATTTAAATTACCAGTCATATGATTGTTGAAACTTGAATCTAAATACCATATGTTGCATGGAATTTCTTGGATGATATTGCATTCAATATAGAATGCGCATGCCATCAACATTCTGCTCGACGAAGTGCTTGTATTCATTGACTGGTTTTGTCTTTGCCTTCCTTGGTCACACTGCTTCTTCCTACATTCATATGCATAATGACCAATTTTCTTGCAATAATGACATTGAATTTTTGACTTACCAATATTGTGACCACTTGGATGACTGGGGTTCTGATTCTGTCCTCTATGGTGACATTCATGAGACTGTTGTTGCGTCCTCCTTTGGAAAAATGTCTTCCCCTGCCTCTAGATTTATATCCCTCTTGCCTCTTCCATGACTTATGGATGATTGTACTACAAATGCACCTTCTAATGATGTATTTAATATATTGATTTTGTGTTCATGATTGACGAACGATGCTTGTAACTCATAAATGGTAAACATCGACATGTATTTGTTTTCTTACAAGGTCACAACAAAGGATTCAAATTTACGGGGAAGACTTCTAAGAGCTTTTTCAAGAACTCTTATGTATTCTATATTTTCTCCATGAGATTTCAGTTGATTTATCAAACCAACAACTCTACTGTAGAATGAGTCTACTTACTCTGTATCTTTGATTGAAAGAGATTCAAAACCTCTTCTAAGAATATGCAACTTATAAGTTTTTATCTTGTCCAAGCCTTGATAGGAAATTTCTAATGTGTCCCATGCCTGCTTAGTGGTATTTGCTGCTGCTACTCTTGGGGGTATGATTTCATGCATGGCTTGGTGTATGTAGAACAAATCCTTTCCATCTTTCTTCCTCTGTTCCCTCAGGTCATCATTCTTAGATTGTGTGAGATTATTATATGCCGCCTGACCTATTGGTTTTCTATATCCATTTTGGAATATCTCCCATACATATTGACCTTTGAATAAAGCCTTCATTGTCAGAGACCAATATTCATAATTATGTCCTATAAATATTGGAGTTTGAAAACTCTACATGCGTGTACCTGAAGTGGAATCCATTTCTATTTTCTTAGAAAACTACTTTAAGACAAGGTTTCTTTCCTAAACCTGCCGTGATACCAAATCTTGGTGGAGACGGATGTGATGGTTAACTTAAGTTACCATGCAAATATAATTTTATTTTCTTTTTACTTTTGAATTTTAGGGTTGCGACACACTACCTTGGAAACCCCACCTTTTTACTTCGACGAAAATACTTGCAACCAAAATAATTGCAACCAAAATTTATTGCCACCGGGTTTTACTGCAATTGACTTCTCTGCGACATAACTCATCTTTTACCTTTTTGGTGGAGACACTTTTTACAGACTTTTCACTTTTACCTCAATAGACACCTACTCAACTTCGACCGACTTTTAATGTGGCACACTTTTGGTTGCGACCAACTCCCACTTTGACCGGACCACTTTTAGTCAAACTTTATAAAAAATTATTTTTTAGCCTAAAGAATTATAATATGAAAAACACTTTTCATCGACGATAACTTAGGATAAACTGCGACACAACTATATTGCGACAGATTCACAATACATATAACCAAATATTAATTGAGACTTGTGTCAAGCACTATGAGGATAAAAACTCAAACGTTTACACGCTGAAATATTTATGGATTCTTGTGTCTTTCACTAAACGTTAAATGTAACCAACATTTACTTAAGTAAATCTAAAGAATATGTGCGGCATAAATAAAACATGCATTCAAGCATAAACTATATATATATATATATATATATATATATATNTATTTCACCTTTTATAGAGCTTCAGATCTCAACACTTTACAAAAACACAGAGCTTGAGCTCTTGAATTTTCCACAAATTTTTTCCTTCTTCTTCTCCTTTATTTTTTTGTATATCTTGCTGCGTGTCATTGATTTACAATCTTCTTCTTCTTCATATAGACATACTAAAATTGCTTCTCTATGAATCTACTAACTTAACATTAAAGACTGTAATAAATATCTACCTAGAAACTTATATTCAGAAATTTATTTCAACTTCTTTAAATATGAGAGACATGAACTCTTCATTCTGTTGGATTGTTTGATAGAGATTGACCTACTACAGACTCTGACAGAGTTGGTTGATATGTTGTGTGGATCAATGATTAATTTATATTTCCAACAGTGTTGTCGACAGGATCATGAGGTTTGTGACTTGAGGGGAGGGGCACTAAATCTAATAGGAGAGAAACCCAATATTTTCCCAAAACCATTTCCAGCTAGACACTCACATGAGATTGCCACTTTTTGAGTATTCACCCAACATGCATGCCTCTACATTGGCTGCTTATGAGCACTCTACTCATCGTTCTTGTTGTAAGTGATTCTCCCAAACCATGAATCTACGCGTGTCTCTACTTGAGGGTGCTCTTGATACTTACATGTTTGACTTAGCACTTGGTTGATGTGAAAAGTGGGTGGCTCTTGGCAATGAGTACTGCTTCATGCCATGCATACCTTGTGGGATCTCCCTTCGTGCACATTTGGGTATGCCCACTTTGACTCCTGCACTCCCCTGCTTGGATGATAGTTGGTATATTTTGATTGTGAATACGAAGTAATTTTGACTTGTGGTTTGGTTTGAAACTTGGAATTGGAGTTTGGGTTGGGTAAGAGATATAATGGTTATACTCAACCGGAAATAGGAGATGACGACATTGATAATGTAGCATAAGATTTCAGATATGGATTAGGCTTATTGAGTATGAAAGAGAAAACAATGGAGGAGAACATGAGTGGAACCCTTGATTTTGAAAATGATAATGATGACGATAACAGGATTCAAATAGTTAAAGAGAATGGGAATGGTGATGATGGCTCAAGGATTGAGGTTGAGGAAAGGAAGTTTGATAGCAATCAACAAAGTGTAGAATTTTAGCTTGGAATTTTTTGTTTGTTTGTTGAGGAACATAACACAATTTCAAAGCTGTGTGACCATTTGGAGGAGGACATTTTAGAACAAGAAATCAAGTTTGAATCTCCTAGTAGTCCCAACAAGAGTGGTTGGAATTGGAGCCCCAATTTGATAGTAAAGACTCCTAATTTGAACAGAACATTAAGCAAGTTTTGAGAAGTAATTTGGGGGTCATAAAACATCCATTAACATCATATTTAAGTTCTATTATTAGTAATGCACTTTCTAAGAAAACTTGGAATCATTTGGGTCAATTTGGAGGTCTAGACATCAAAACTAGTTAAGGTTTAAATTGGGGAAAAAGTGAAAAATTGGTCATTTAATAAAATTATGAAAAAGGGACATTACAGTGGTATCATCAAGTGGAAGAGTTAGTAGTAGTGCTCCCAAAATTGGAAATGCTATTGCATCAGAGGAGATCAGGGATGGAGTTACAAATTGTTTTCGCAATGGAAATGGGGAGCTCCTAGGGTGAGCGAGTTGGGAACCTAGAAAGAGTTATACAAATGAGGTTAGGGAACTTGAAACTTCTGATTTCATCAAAGATTTAGGCAAATTGTCTTGGAATTTTCAAAAAAAAATTGTGACTAGTTTACCTAAATTATATTTTATCAATAGGAGTGAAGTTCTCCACAACAGTAGTGGGGGAATTTATACATCTATTTATTATTATTATTATTATTATTATTATTATTTTATTTAGGGTTTTGTAAATATATGATACGTATATGTTTAAATAGTGTTCCCTCTCCTTTACCTCATGCACTTGACCTCCTACATAGCCACGGCCTGCACCGAGCCTATAGCCTACTTATTACTCCTGCACGCAACATGCCCCTAGCACATGTGTATGTATATATTTTAGGAGGGCCTCTTTCAGGCATGGTTGGATGGTCGTGGACACATGACAACATACTACCTCATGTTTAACCTACTACACAAGGATGGAGAATTGGGCATGGTGTTTGGAATTTGACTTGAGGTTTGGGCATAATTTGCGTCCTTTATCACCAATTACGTTTAGACAGCTTGGGGTAACGTGCTTTGACAACAGCTGTGAAACCTATAAATTTTAGGTAATGTCCAATATAAATGGGTTAGTTGATTTAACAAGATATTTTCAATTATGCTTAATATATCCCAAAAAGCAATTTTGGTGGAGTTTGAGGCAAAGATCCCTCTCCTACCCTCCACTCAAGGAAGCTTCTGTTTAGACTTACTTAGATGTTTTTATCCCAAAAAAGATTCACCGTTTTGAATTTTTTGTTATGTAGTAAATATTAGCAACAAAAAGTGATGATACGATGACACAATCCAATAATCCTGATAGTAGCATAGTATGAATTGATAGGGTATAGACCTAGTATGTTGAGAGGGATGGATGTATTTCCCACCTATGTTACTATGATACCCGAGGTTGTGGGAGAGTTGTGTTGAGACATGCTCCCCATGTTGTTGTGATAATCATGTTGCTAGAAGAGGCTAGGCCCACTATTCAGCCAGCCCTATGACTCTAAAGTTATTTATGTGGTCAAGTCAATGAAGCCGACATCCACTTCTTTACTAGCAGAGGAAGGATAGGGAGGATGCAAACATATGTAAGGATGGGAGGATGTGTTAGTTAATATGGTTTCCAGGTTGGATATTTCTTTATACCGAGTTAGTGGTATTAGGTACCCATCTTGTTTTGACCGATTAAGTTAATAAGAACACAAAGATAAGGATATGAAATCATAAAAGGGATTAGCTGTTAAATAAATGAGAATGTTAAACTAATTATATTATATGTATTCTTTCTCTTTCTGCATGGGGGATTACTATTATGAGTTCAAAAATATGCATAGGCGGAATGGTGATGTTTATAGTGCATATCTTATCTGTGCATACATTGGTCTTGCATGCGCATTTTGCACATGTACACTAGTATTAATATACAAATACTTGAACGTTAAATAATTGTATAGGTTGGTGTGAATAACTAAGTTAATTGTGCATTAATCCAATATAGATAATGAACGTTTAAGTTATTAAGCATATATGAACATTTTAATAAGCAATTGATTAAGTCTTGTCAATTAGGATTGTCATGAATAAAAATAGATAATGTTCCATGTGCACCGGTAGAATTGTGTTATTTAATTGTTTACCATGATTGTTTAAAATCCTTAAGGGTGCTTTGTTTATAAATACAAGAATAATGTGTTGGTACTAGGGTACTTGTTGATTAAACAAATAAATATTGTCATGAATTATTAATCACTAATTATTATTGTTGTTGGTGTTGTTGTTGTTGTTGTTTAATTAATATTTATAATTGCAAAATTTTCATTTACTATAAATCATAGAGGATTAACAAAATAATTATATGAATTATTGAGCTAAGTAATTGTTGATAGGATTGACCGAAGCATTTCATGGAGAGTTAAAAAGGGTATTTAATTATTTATTTGCACCGAACAAGATAAGGTAGGTTTTCATTAAAATAATAATTATCATTAATTTATTACCATGTAAGACATTAGAACCGGATTGTATAACACAATTAAGACGCCCACCACTACCAACACCAAAGGTCAACAATAATAATATTAATCTATTATTTTATTCAAACATATTTAATGTTTAAAATGGTAAGAAGACTAATAACCATCCCACCATCTCGTGAAGATTCACCATAGCAACATAATAATCATGGTGACATCATAATCATAGTAATATCATAATCATAATGTCATAATAAACATAGTAGCATCATAATTTCGGTCCATCATGTCGTAAATAAATCTCACTCAATCTAGTTGACTCCAAAAAGAAAATAAGCAAATAAAGTGCAGTAAGTATGGCTAGTCAAAATATGGGGCGTTACATACAAGCTCCACCCTTGTACAACCAGTCATCACTTGTTGGTCATGTGAGTGAAATGGGTGGAGTTATCTCTTGATCAGGACAATGTTGCGATTGGTGTAAACTCCCATACGAGAGCATAGATTTCCGATTAGTAGCATTGTACTTGTGCTATTCTCTCTAAGATCGATACTGTGCAAAAGTAGTCAAGGTTAGCATGCAACTTGGAAAAAGATCAAATTCTTACTAGATTTCTTCATTAGAAAATTGATATTTTTAAATGGCGTAAAAGACTTAAATGTATTTTCATAATTATGTTTACAAGTTTCCATAAGTAAGACCCATTCCAGTTTTCAGATTAGCGGATTTTATTATATATATAGTTGCTTTAAAGCTAATAATATAATGCAATTATGTATATGTAGATTGCTTTATATATAACGAAATGTTAAAAACAAAAACCAATTATTTAGAACACAATTATATAGTTTCCATATTTGTCCTTTTTAAAATATTTCACGGTTTACTCCTACTTTTATTTTTATGTAGACATTTTAATTGTGCACATATATATGCTTAAATATATACCTTCTTTGTGTCACCCAAAAAAAAGTCTCTCGCTCTCTCACTGCCTCTCACCGATTGCTTTGCTAGGGTTTCCTGCTAGGTTCCACCATGAGCGTTACTGGAGGGGGTGAGGCATCGCCTCCCTCTTCTCCCCCTATAGATGTCTAAGATTTCAAGCAGGTCATCTCTGTCCAAATCTTGAAGTCCACAGCTGCTCCACCTCCCAAGTTTGTGAAGAAACTGGATGAGATCTTGACCATCGATCTTCCCCTAGACCAACCCATGCAAATCGCTCTGTCCTTGGTATATCATGCACTAATTGGACAACTTACTGGTCTTTAGACATCTCCAAAAACCACAAATAACTGGATCCAAAAAAATTGGCGATCACTGAGCTCCAACAATGTTACCTGTTATGTTGTAGGTCATGGGTTTTTTCTGTTTGAATTCATATCTAAACAAGATTGTAATATGATCTTCCACAATGGAACTTAATTCATGGGTACCCAAGGGGTCTATCTGAATCAATGGATGCCCAAATTTGATCCAACAGTAGACATCCCTAAAGCGGTTCCAGCTTGGGTTCGCTTTCCAAACTTGTCGATCCACTATTGGACCTCTTCATCCTTGCAGACTATCAACAACAAACTAGGTTAGTACATCAAAAAATAAAATCCTAAAGATTAGTATTCTTGTGCTAGAATCCATGTAGAATTCACTTTGGAAGCCATATTACCAGAAGCTATTAATTTAACGGTGGGATACTGACAACACTGATGAAAATTGGACTATGAATAGTTGCCATTCAAATGTAGACATTTCCATGACTATGGGCATTTTCAAAAGAATTGTCCAAAAATAACACAAGTTCAACTAGAAAAGGAAGTTGAAGAAAGTTGGAAACAAACAAAGAGGCCAAAGGCAAACCCCAATCCCTTGCTAAGAAGAGATGGGAGAAACCCTAACCCTCCTTTGCTCAGGAAGGAAGATATAAGACAACAGTTCCAGGAGGAAATAAGCAACATATTTTCTTCTTTGGAAGGTTCAATGGAAGAAGCAAATATGGTTGAAGAAGAAAGAGTAAGGGCCTACTTGCCAAAAAATTTAAGTATAGAAGGAAAGGGTTCTCTTGATAAAACCCTAGATTAACACAAGCCCCCGATCCAAGAATCTACATCTTAGTGTGACACAAAATATTCAAGAACAGAGGAAGATTTGTTGGAAGAGGAGGAAGGAGAAGTGGGTCCCTCTCAAACATCGCTAAAATCATCAAGAAGAGTAAGGAAATTGGGCAAGGAATGAAGATACGAAGCTACTTATAGAGACAGATTGCAAGGATCCCAAGCAACACTAGAAGGAATGATCCAGTCAAGAATTAGAAGGCAAAATGGCCAAGCCTCCAAAGGGGCTTCCCACCTCCCAAATGTTAAGTAATGAAGGTTGTATCCTTGAACTATAGGGGATTAGGGAGAAAAAATAAAGTAGAAGCAATGAAGTATCTAATTCGCATCTCCTCTCCCAAAGTATTACTTGTCCAGGAGACCAAATTGGAGGAACATGAGTTCCTTCAAGCCAATCATTCCTTCTGGAAAATTGGAGAAGGTGTCACTGTGAGTGCTAGAGGAGCTTCTAGAGGGATTGGCACATTATGGAACTTGGTAAAATTTTATCTAGTCCATACCTCCTCTTGCAATCACTGGATATTCACAAGTCTCTGTCACAAATAATCAGGCCATATGGTAAGTCTCCTAAATATCTATGTACTAGTCCTTTTTTTTTTTCAGAAAAAAAGAGTGTTGGAACCTTTTCAAGGAGTTCCTTAGTTCCCATCAGCCTAACAATTTAATTCTAGCTGGGGACTTGAATATCACCCTCTCCACCAAAGAAAAAAAATGGGGTCAATTGTTAGAGACCCTATGCGAGAAGTAGTTGATGATATAATTATGAATTGGGATATAGATGACATTAAACCAACTCGAGATCTTTTTACCTGGTCAAATAAAAGAACTGGACCTGGTCATATAGCAAAAAGACTCGATAGATTTATGATACAATAATCTCTTCTCCCATTGGGATTCAATTCTGATTCCTCAATCCTTCCTTTTGGTGTCTCTGATCATATGCCAATCCTCCTGGATCTCTCCAAGGATCAAAATATGGGCCCTATCCCTTTTCAATTCAACCCAAGATGGATCCAGCAGGATGGATTTTAGGATATAGTTCGATTAGTTTGGAAGGATCCAGTCTTGGGTTCTCCCTTTTTTGTTTGGGAGTAAAAACTTAGAAAAATCAATGTTTCCCTCAAAGCTTGGGATAAGACCCTCAAGAACCCTATGAAGCAGAGAATTGAAGCTTATCAATTTTTGAAGCAGCACCAAGTTTAGCTGGAAGATCAAATAGTCGGCGTGGAAAGTCTAGAAAAGGAATCCTTTCTCCAACGTGCCCTCCACTCAGCTTGTAGACAAGAGGAGTATTGGAGACAAAAGTCTAGATGTCTCTGGCTGAAGACTGGGGATAAGAATACCAACTTCTTTCACAAGCAAGCTGATGGCCGTAAGAAGTTTAAATCAGCAAAGGAGATTCATATGCAATACCAAGAAATAAGATATTTTGAAGGAATAAAGCATGCATCACTCACTCCTTTCAAGAACATTTACACAAAAGAAAGACCTCCTGGGGATGATCCCATCTCTCCAGCTCTAAATATGATCACAAACAAGATCAATCAGGAAACCAATAGATCTCTCACCGCTCCAGTTCAAAAAAAAGAAATTAAGAAATATTTAGCTAACATGGAACTAGATAAAGCCCCAGGGACAGATGGATTCATATCCAGGTTCCTCAAATCCTACTAGAAGATAGTTGAAACAAGTCTCCACAATATCATCCTAAAATCCCAGGCTTGTAACAAGATTGGAGGAAGCACTAACTTAGCCTTACTTTCCCTCATTCCAAAATAAAAAGGAGCCATGTCCTTTGATCATTTTAGGCCAATTTCTCTATGCAAGAGTGGCTACAAAATAATCATCAAAGTCATGGCTAACTGGCTAAAAGATGTCTTGTCCTCCATAATTCCTGAGAACCAAGGGGGATTCATAAAAGGGAGGCATATTGCTGATAACATTATTCTCATTCAGGAGGAAATCCATTCTAGTCTACAGTGCTGAGAAAAAAGGTATGGTCATTAAATTAGATTTAGCTAATTCGTTTGACAGAGTTAGACATGAATTTCTATTTCAGGTCTTGCACCGCTTTGGCTTTGACCTGAACTTATTACCTGGGTAAAGGTTTGCATTGGAGGTCCCTGGATTGCTCCTTTGGTTAATGGTAGGGAAGCGATATTTTTTCAAGCCTCTCACAGTCTTCGACAAGGCTGTCCACTTTATCCTCTTCTCTACACTATTCAAGTCTCAGTGCTTAGTTTCTGGTTAGATCAAAATGAGCATCATCAAGAGCTTATAGTTCTACGTATAACTCATGGAGTTAAAGATATCAATCGTGCTCAATTCTTTGATGACACTATCCTTTTGGGAGGAGCAAGTGTCCACTTGGCCATAAACATCAAAAAAGAGCTAGATCTATATCAAGAAGCTTCAGGCAGTCATATCAATTACAGGAAAAGACAAATATATGGTTGGAACCACAATCCAAAATAGATGTCAGATATTTCCAGAATACTGGAAATAGAAGGGAAAACTCAGTGGGAAGATTTCAAATATTTAGGAGTCCCTATCTTTAAAGCAAACCCAAAATCCTCTAATTGGATTCATCTAATTAACAAATTAAAATCCAGGATAAGCACTTGGGGTTCCTCCTAGTTAAATCCAGATGAGAAAGTCGTTCTGATCAAAGAAGTTCTCTCTAACATTCCCATCTATCAAAGCTCCATTCTATTGGCTCTGAAAGGTATCATTGCTCATATTGAAGTTCTACTAAGACACTTCCTTTGGAAAGGAGGCAAACAAAAAGAAAAAAAGTTTCCATTGGTGATTCGGGGAAAAATATCAAGACCAATTGTGGAAGGAGGCCTTCAAATTCATGATCTCTAGACTCAAAATTTAGACTTGGGCACCAAGATTATCTGGAGCTTAATCTTAGGAAAGATGTCTTGGAGCAAGAAAGAGTTGTGGAAAAAATATTTTTCTGGGAAATGGATCAGATGCCTTGACACCCCTCCTATAAAAGAAGGATCGCCTATTTTATCCATTTGTCCGAGGGCTAATGGATTCTTCTCCACTGATCTCACTTGGATCCTGGGAAATGGAAAGCACATTAGAATATGGGAGGATTCCATAATGGGTGAACCGCCTCTAGAATCCATCCCAGGAACCGATCAAATTAAATTCTATCTGTAGGATCAAAATATAGTTACTCTCTGGGACATCTCAGATTGGAACACATATGGCTCTAAAATTTGGAAAGAATAGTGTATTTCGAACTGCCCCCCTTATCTTCAAGAAGAAAAATTAGCCTTGATCTCCCCTCTACAAGGGAATTACCCAGTAGAAAAGAATCTCAAAGATACCCTAGGCTGGGGAAACAAGTTCATTTTTTACACTACTGCTGCTAGTTATAATCACATTAAATCAACCCCTCACGTTCCTGACAATCCTGCAATTTGGAAAAGTGTTTGGAAAGTAAAAATTATCCCCAAAGTAGAATTTTTATCTGGACACTATTTGATAATCATATCTTAATAGGAGATAAAATTTAGAGAAAAGGACGGGAAGGCCCAACCCGTTTCCCCTTCTGCCTCACTCATGAGGAATTAGCTTGTCATTTATTACTCTCTTGCCACTTTGCAGAGGATGTTGGAATCAAGCCCTCTTCAATTGGGCAGGATCAATTCATCCATATGGAAACATCCCTTGCCTTTTGATTAATTGGGTCTCTCTTTGTCCTTTCTATAGCCTAAAAAATGCGTTGGTTAAGTTCTACTGGCTGACTCTTCCAAAATTTATCTTCTAGAAGCTTTGGATAGAAAGAAACTCTCATATTTTTAGAGGAAAATATTCCACCGCTGCACAGGTTGCTATTAAATTCAAATCTCTATTAGGGGACTGCCTCAGATTCCTATGGAATGATTCTTATCACTACCCTCTATCCCCTTCTGAAGAAGCTTGGCTCTATAGCCTATCTCTAGATTTACCTATTGTAACTGTTCCTCTCTTCCCCAAATCACTCTCATGGGAAATAAGTATTGACAAGGTTGAACTTGCCAAATGGACTACCACCTTTAATCATCATATTATATTCTTTTATTGAGCTTCCAAAGTAAATCCAGGGGCGACAGGAAGGGGAGGGGTTCTCTTTAACCCCGATGGAGTTCAAGAATTGGTTTTGGGTCTCAGAGAAGAAACAAACAACATTGCCGAAGCCTTATCACTATGGAAATGTCTCTACCAAGCTTGAGCTCATGGAATTTTTGAAATTGTTGTGATCGGGGAATCAAGAATAATTATTCAAGCTTCGATAACAAATTCTCCTTCGACTTAGTTGAAGCTTCTCCAATTAATCAAAAATTCCAGAGTCTATCCAAATCCTTCAACAAGATAGACTGCTTTCATGTATTAAGAGGATTAAACAAAGAAGTAGAATCGATGACAAAGGCCACTTCCTCATTGAGAAAACGAAATATTAGTATAAATTGGGTTAGCTCTCCTTTTCCTGTTCCATAGGACCACTTCCATGATATTGTGTGGCTTTCCATGTGGCCATTCCATGTGGATCCTGACCATCATCTCAACCCACATGCTGGCCCGTGGTAGTTTTTTTCCCTTCATAACGACATGTGGAATGAAGCATGCGAACTTCAATTACAGTTTAATCAACATAGGACGTACCCCCAATACATATTCTAGGGTCATTTAGAGAGCTCTCATCTACAAAATGGGCCTACTCAGACGTCCTTTTCCACTCATCCTCCATCGTGCGAAATGTGTGATGGATTATGCCAGGATTATGGGATTCATGAGCTTCACAGAGGGTTTAATACAAGATGGCATGGTAGCTAGAAATGTATGAAATTCAAATTTCAATATAGTTTATTGGTTTCATAAAGGAAGCTCATCTATTATTCACTGGTTTAGAAAGTTCTCTTTATTCATGGACTCCTCATCCAAGTCGACCACTTCTTCCGATCCTTCTTTGTCATTCATTGTCAAGCTCAGGGAAATTCACAGGAAATTGAGTAGGAAGAAACAATACCTGTAGTGTATGTATGTAGAGGGGGGAAGGAATTTGGAAATCATGGACACATATTTAACTCATCTTCGGGAGGAATTTGCAGAATCCTTGTCTCAAATTGAATATGCAATGACGACAATGCTGGCAGATTTGGAAAAACACTTTGAAAAGATGGAACTACAAGTATCAAGGATTTTATTGGAGAAAGGATCAAGCACCACAACTCCAGGGTTGCCAACTCAGAATCATGGTTGTCAAGGAAAGTAAATTCAGATCTTCCTCCGCTTTTTTTTTTTATTTTGTAAAATTTCTTATATTTGTATAAGGGTGGCATTTCAAAACTAACACTCCTAATCCAGTGCCTCTTAGTCATATTCTGGTAGCAATCTATTTACTTTTTATGTCTTCTGGTTACTGTTTCCAGTCATCAATTTTGGAATATTATAGACTTCTTTACAGTGGTTATACCACTGGTCGTTTAATATAAACTCTATCCATTCTTGTCAATATATATATATACCTTCTTTTAAAGCAATCCCAAGTTTGTAATTTAAATGCATGGTTATGAGAGTTGTTTATATATTTGTTTTAAGTTAATTATTAAGAAATGTAGATGTATATGCTTAGTTTTATCCTTATGGTAATAGTTTTATGTATGTAAATAGATTTGCTGGAGAAAACATTACTTACATTAAGAGAAGAATATCTGAAACTTAGGACATATACATATTAATGGTTTTAAGTAAATTAATTCTCTTTTATAAATGTACAAGTCAAAATATTTTGGGTTTTTCTCCAAGTGATATATAAGTCATAACTAAATGACACACTTAGGAAAAGTGTCGAATTTGTTTTGTGGAATTTGTTGATCTCCATAGTTTTAACGAATTGTGTAACTAATGCTCGGTGATGAAAATTTAAAATAGAATAGGATAAATTTTAAAATACCTTATTTTAATGGTTTTACAAAATGTATACAATTGTTTATGCTCAAGGTCAAGGTCAAGGCATGTTAAAGTATTTCATAAATTATTAGTTGGTCATAAATAACATGGTACATGTTGAATTATATGATGTTATGTGAAATTAACAATTATTGTTAATTGAGTTCAAATTCAATTGTTTATAATAAATAAGAATTTGGAATGAGCTTAGAGAATATAGTTGACTATTTGTGTCAAAATTTGAATTAATGAAATACATATTAGAATAAATTTAGCTTTAATATTTGATGGAAATGGTGTGTGTGTGTGTGTGTGTGTCTCTCTCTCTATATATATATGTGAGAAACAACTAGGAAACATATAGTAAATTTTCTTATACATACTACGAAAGGATGGGTGAATATAGTTAAGGGTTATGTTTGAAATGTTTCCTTATTCTTATTTGGAAAAAATAATTGAGTTAGAGCATTAATCCATGTTAGTAACATGGTCATACACCTAGGATACATTTTAATTAGCTTTCATTCTATGTTATATGGTCCAAAACTAGGCTATGTTGATCAACCTTGGACTATTGTGTGTTTTTGACTCATTTACTGCAGTTTGAGTGCTCCACTTTGATCATTCTGATAGTCCAAGCACCCTCATTGATGAAATATCAGTCTTGGTACACTCCCCATCCCTTAAATAAGGGAAAGTGTTTGACCATAGGTGCTAGTGCATGTATTTGGTGGTTTCTGGCTCTCCTTGGGAATTTATTGCTTCCTAGAGCAACTCCCACTCACCCATGTGCTCACCCATGCCTATCCTAGCCTCATTTATGTTCTAGCATGCTCCAACCTTGTTCACGCTAGCATTCGTGACCATTTGGGATGGTTTGGAATCTCATTGGTCCACCTGGGGGTTTTGAGGTCAAATTAGAGTTTGACACATGTATGCATCCAAATGCCCTCCAAAGGCTAACGATTTATCCCTAATGTAATATAAACATAATACATACATATTTTCATGTTGGACATTCATAATAAACTGTGTTATTGACTACATTTCTATGTGTTAATTTAATATTTTCTACTATTTTTCTGCATATTTGTGAGTAAACTTGAATTGTGAGGATTCCCTTAGCTCCCAAATCCTACTATGAATCAAGTATCACATGGTATCATATCTATTTGGATATTAAAATCAAATATAGAGTGTTTAAGTTGTTGTTTAGGGAATTTTCCAAAAAAAATTGAGTGTTTGCATTGCAGTTAGAACCGATGTTTCTGTCACTCAGTGCACAAGCAGAAATGGAGTAGACTCATGTATTGCTTATTCCATTCAACTATTTCTAATGGAAGTCCAAAATGGTGATCCAACTGAGGTCGAAATACCTATACATGGTCACCATGGGGACTGAGGCCGAACCCAACTCTGTTGTGGAAAAACTGAAGTACTTCAACAGGATTGATGAGGTATTTGGGATGCATTGTCTTAGTATTTCGGGAGACCTTCTCTTCCATGTAGATAGTATGACAAAACCCAATGAAGTATGGCTCAAGATTGATTCATTGTTTGGGAATATTGATGAGATGAGAGACCACCACCTCAAAAATGAGTTGATCTCACTAAGCCCAACTCACTTTGAGATGTTCCAGGACTTCTTCATGAAGTTCAAATCATTGGTGCTTCAGCTGTAACAATGTGTCGTAGAGAATAAATATGAGCAGCTAATTTTGTCCTTACTTTTGAATATAGGGACACATAATTTAGTGTTTGTGTCAACATTCCACTCTAGTAAGCTCACAACTCAAAATTGGAGGATGCCTTCACTAGAATACTTCATGGAGTCATTGGCTCAAGAGAAAAACAAGCTCATACAAATGGGTACCATCATATCCATTAAGGATCAAGCCCTTGCTGCAGGATTTTTGAATCTGACCAAAGGAAATAAGAAAACCATAGATTCAAGGCAGCTAGAGAAGAATAAGCAGGAGACACCCAAATCTTCAAATGGGGTTTCGAATTCTACCAAGGATAAAGACAAGAAGACGAAAGAGAAGAAAAAATGCACCTATTGTCACATAGGGTGGCATCCATAGAGTGCATGCATGAAGAATACCATTGAAATGATGGCACAGTTTCTTGAGAAGAATAACATCCCATTTCTAGAATCCACAAGGAAGAAATAGGGACGTTCAAGCTCAAACAAAAAGGAGAGATTCCATGCTTTGGTTGTTGGATCTTCAAGATCTTCTTCCTTCATCATAGATTCAAATGATTCTAGGAACATGGCATCCAATGAGACAAGAAAGTTGGGGCATGAGAGATATGGTCATATCAACAACAAGTAACTAAAAATTCAATGAGCAAAGAGGACATGGTGGAAGGGCTTCCTTCTATCAAGTTTTCCAATGGCACATGCAAAGTATGTGTAGTGGGAAAGCATGTTGAGCACATATGAGAAAGGAAAGGCAAGGAGGGTTGTTCGAGTGCTTGATTCAATTCATTTAGATCTCATAGGGCCTCTTCCCACACCCTCATATGGGAATTCAAGGTATGTGTTGACCTTCATAGATGGTTTCTCAAGGTATTGCTGGGTGTATTTTCTCAAACTAAAATTTGAATTTTTTGAGACTCTCAAAGTTTGGAAAGCTTTGGTTGAGAATGAATGTGGGAACAATATCAAGGTCCTTAGTAATGATAATGGAAAGGAGTATGTGAACAATAGTTTTCAACATCTTTGTCAGGAATGTGGCATCTAAATGCAACATTCTGTGCCCTACACACCACAACAAAATGGTGTTATAGAGTGCAAGAACAAAGCTCTCAAGGAGATGGATACATGCATGATGGAGGCAAAGGATTTGAATCCTAATATATGGGATGAAGGTATAAAATGTGCTACATATTTCCCAAATATAGCTCCAAACAAAGCATTATAAGGAAAAACTCCATATCAGGCTTGGAGTGGTCACAAGCCCAATGTTTCTCATTTCAAGGGTTTTGGCTCAAAGGCTTGGGAAAGGTGTTGCAAGATCAAAGAAATAAGTCCATTATGGATAGATATGATGAATATGAAAATTTAAACAAGCTATTTTATCCCTCATCTCATAAAAAATTCATCGAAAGGAGTGTACAGTTTGAAGAAGACCTCGTGCAGGCAACCGAACTAGCTCAAGGGGAATGCTCACATCCTCCACTCCATGACAATGTAAGTGATGCTTCTTTATATGATTTTTTTGATTTTGATATTTATGATTATGATGATGATATGAATTCATATTATTACTCATTCATTCATCCCAATCAAGCTAAGAAAACCATTGAAGTAGCTGGGGATCTTGCTGGTGATCCACTAGAGTCTAGGAAGACTAGATCTCAATTTCATAATTCTTTCTATACTTTTGAATTGAATATTTCAGAGAGGTTACTCATGATGGTTGGATATGATCCTCAAACATGTCGGGAAGTATCACTTTACCCAATATGGAAAACAACCATGCAAGAAGAGTTCAAGTCATTACAAGAAAACAAGATTTGGGAATTGGTTCCCTTTCCCTCCAAGAGGAAACTAGTGAAATGAAAGTGGGTATACAGGACCAACGTGGCTGTTTATGGTTCATATATCAAGTATAAGGCCAGGTTGGTTTCTAAAGGATTATCTAAATTCCAAGGATTCGACCATACAGAGACATTTGCACTAGTTGCAAGGATGGACTCTATCAGGATAGTTTTAGCCATTGCTAATCTAAGCGCTGGGAGGCTCACTACATGGATGTGAAGAGTGATTTTATTCATGGTGAAATTCATGAGGAGATATATATGCAGAAGAATGAAGGGTTCATTCATAATCCCTCAGTTGTTTGAAGGTTAAAAAAGTCTCTCTATGGCCTCAAGCAATTCCCTAGGGCTTGGTATGCCAAGATGGGAAACTTTTTGCTATCGCTTGGCTTTGAAACATGTAAATATGATCCTAATGTGTATTTGAAGCATGTTGGTGAATTATTTCAGGTCATAGTGATGTATGTTCATGAAATTTTGATTACAGGTAGTTTCACTAAAGAAATTGGATCAATTAAGTCTTCTTTACACTATGCATTTTACATGATTGACCTTGGATTGTTGAGGCAATTTATTGGATTAGAGATTGAGAAATCTAAAGTAGGGATCAAGGTCATCCAACCAAAGTATGCTGCAGACCTGTTATTAAAGTTCAAAATGGATGAATTTAAGGCATCCAAGTACCCATTCCTCTCATGAATAAAACTAGGTGATTTTGGTGCATCTCCATTGGTGGACAACTCGTGTTGAGATTAAAACATTAGGAGTCATTCTCCAGTGTTGTGAGTAATATCAAGACAGTATACTTGTGAGTAATATCAATTCCTACAAATATACTCATATGATTGAGGTGGTGATGTTGTAAATTCTTGTGAGTAATATCAATATAGTAGACTTGTGAGTAATATCAAGTCCTACAAATATCCTCATATGATTGAGGTGGTCATGTTGTAAAGTATTGTGAGTAATATCAAGACATTAGACATGTGAGTAATATCAAGTCCTACAAATATCCTCATATGATTGAGGTGGTGATGCTGTAAAGTCTTGTGAGTAATATCAAGACAGTAGACTTATGAGTAATATCAAGTTCTACAAATATCCTCGTGGTTTGAGGTGGAGTACTTTACTATGTTAAAGTAGATACACTATGTGATTATGGCTAGTCATGGTCAACCAGGTGCTACAAGTCTCCTTTAGGGATTAACTACCCCTAGAGTGATTTACTTTAGCATATGACTATATGATCTGGGGAAATACATATGATCATAGGTTCAGAAATGATCTTATGAGTATGATATCATTAATTAATGAAAACACATATGGACCATGTAGAGATATTTAATATAAGCACAAAGATAGAGAGAGAATTCAAATTGCATATATTGCCACCAAGTAAACTTGAATTGATTAGATATCAGTTGAGTATTAGTTATGGTAAACAAGTTCAATTAATTAAGGAATCAACTCCTTAATTTGTGTAATTGGTTATTGGAAATAAACATTGATGGAGATGCACTAGTTCTATTCAGTTCTGTTCAGTTACATTCAGTTCGGCTCAGTTAACTACTCAGTTAGAGTTAGTTAATTAATGGAAGGCACATATCTTCTTGTGGGAGATAATTATGGAGTACCATCTTGACACCAGATCAATGTGGGATGCATGATTAAAATGGATCAGTGTTCTAAGTGTTAACAAGTTGCTGATACATGCAACCATTCTATTTTTGTTGTAAAACCTAATTTGACTTGTTATTTAAAGTGATATGCACTTGGAAAGTTATATACAATGTTCCATTAGATCTCCTCTCTCTGGTGCTCTCGGTGAAAGAAATATGCTATTGTGTTGTAATCATTCTCTGCTACTAATCTATCATACTCTAAGATTGTTTGTTGGGTTTTTTCATCCTCCAAATCAAAGGAGGGTTTTCCCAAGGTATATCCTATGTTCTATGGTTTGATTTATATCTTTGAATTATGGATGTGATTTATATGCACTATTATTATGGATTAAATTTTTAAATTTCAATTATCTTCATATTTTTCTCAATCACTAACAGTATGCTATACAGATAACTAGTTGGGAGTTTGTTGTATCTTACACACTCTCAGCCTGATTTGGCATATGTTGTAGGTGTTTTTGCTAGATATATGCAGGAGCCTCATGAGATCCATTGGAAGGATTCCAAAAGGATCTTGCATTATGTGCAAGTAACCAAACACTTCGGGGTACACTACATTGTTGGTTCTCTACTAGAACTAGCTGGATTTACTGATTCTGATTGGGATAGAGATTCCGTTGAAAGAAATTACACTTTAGGTTATGTATTCATGCGTGTACACGGTCCCATATGCTGGTAAAAAAAGAAACAACACACCATATACCTATCTTAAGCTGAGGCCAAGTACAAAGGAGCAGTGAATGCAACTACACAATGTGTGTGGTTGCAAGGTATTCTTGGGGAAATTGGATTTGAATTTGATTCACCATAGTAATTTGGTGTGAAAATCAAAGTGCAATCAATATTTCCACTGATCTATTGCAGAGATAGAGGACCAAGCACATTGAGATACACATGCACTACATAAGGATATTGGTGCATGAGCAGGTGATATCCTTACAGTATTTTTAATGTCCCAAATTTTTCATTGGGTCACAATGGACAAATAAAAGTTTCCATATTCATGAAAGTTGTCAAATGGATGGTAAAAGTCAAATAATTGCCAAGGAGGAAAATCACTAGTTTCCTAGGTTGGGGGTGGAAGCATTGAGATTTGGAATAAGGGGGATAATAAATGATGTTTATACATTAGAAGGGGATAAATATTTAATAATGTATCTTATTAAATAAATACAAAAGAAAATTTAAGGGGCAATGGAGCATGGAAACACATGGAGAAAATTGGTGCCACATGGCATCCTCCTCTTGCAATATCAAATATATGAGAATCCTAATGTTTTTGGATGGATTATAAGGTTAATATACTTGACCATATACTTAATAGGTAGAATTTTGGATCAATTATATCTTACATGGGAGAGGAAGATACAAATGGGAGTTTCATGGACACTTGGCTAGATTCCCCTTACATTTATGACATCTATGACACCAATGATGGAGATTCTATGACAGTTATGAAACAAATCAGATATGAAGGATGAAATATCACATATATGAAATTTCAGGCCTGAATATATCATATTAGAGGTCTCTCATTGTATTTTGAGAAGGCCAAGAGGCTCCTACTCGAATTTGGGGGATGATGGAAGAGGAAGAGAGAGGCCACATGGAAAAGCATGAGCAACCACACCAATTCGACGTGGCTTGGGTTTATGGATTATTTGGAGAAAATTATAAGGATAAGTATGTTTATAAAATATAGGAATAACCCAAGAGAATTTATTTTTATCATTTGATGAATTTGGGTTTGTTAAGAGAAAGCTAGTGGATGACTAGTTCCTTGCCTTAGCCAATTTTGAGGGTGAAAGATTCCCATCCTAATTGGTGATTTGGAGAGGACAATAAGGTATTTAAAGGAGATTAAAGGGAGTCATAAGTTACAGGTTAAAGCTACAGGAATATAATGGAAATATCAATATCATCTTGTTCTTCCATTCATCTCAATTTTTCTCACCATATTTCAGCTCTATGGAGTGAGGCACACTTGGTGAGATATCCATATCTTTGAGGGAGATTATATTGCTCCAATATTCTGTATTATTATGTAAATGTTATTTTATTTAAGTTAATAAATATCTCATGTTTAAAGGCCAATATATCTCATGTATTATTGTCCAATATTGAAGAAACAGTGCCATTTCCCCAATACCTTGTTGTAAACTCTTGCAATCTTGATGGAATCAGATATATGTGTGCGCAATTGATGATTTATGAAATAATTAAATATAATTAATGTATAATATGGGTTTAATGTTCAGTAACTGAGAATATATGGCCATTGGGTCGAATTTCATATCATTTGGAGAAAACTACATCTCGTTTCCCCAAGGGTCCAAAACTAGTTTTTTTTTAATATCTGATTGAAGGAAGTGATAACATACATGGGAGGTCAATTGTTTATGTATATGAGTATATGATAATGTATTATAAATATCCCATGCTTCAATTTGAGAATTTTATTGTGTTTAAGAACACTTGGGAATCCATTTCTATCATTAACCCAGGGGGGGATTTGAGCCCCAAAATTGATAGTTAAAGCATCTATCTTATTCAGAAATTGATATATATTTTCATAAGTAATTGGAAGGACATAATACATACCTGAACATTATAATCAATTTAATATATCACTCATGCACCTTCTGGTAGAATTTGAGATCATTTGGAGCTATTTGGAGTCATCTACCATTGGGGGTTGGAACCTCAAAACTACTAGTAAATTCATGGAGTTATCTTGGATACCTATTCGACCCAAAAAACACATACTATTCTTAAAATATAATTTAATTAATGTTTGATAACATATCTAAGTATCATACCCACCATTAGTGAAGGTTGTATAGTGTTGTGAAGAGATTTGTTCCAGGACCCAAGGGGGGTTTCCACTTCCCAAATTAACTAGTCTTGTCGCAAAACTTATTCCCTTGCAAATTTTAGACCATGGTTGTGTAAATCAGTTGATTATATGTATTGTAGATGTGCTAATATGTCCCATGACCCCTCAGGATCTTCCTCACCAAGTTTGAAAGCAATTGGAGGAATTTTGGAATCAATTGAATCCATTTAACTAGAATTGTAAGAGGATGAATTTGAGTACATTGTGAAAGAATTAAAGAATTTGTTATTTTGATAAAATTTACAAAAATGGGACATTACAGTAATTCCCATCTACAGAGAAAACTACCAACATCTTCACAAAAAGATTTGAAAAGAAGCATTCACCTATCTGAGATCCCTTCTTAGAGTGGGTGACACATGGTGATGGCTGATATTCACTTTCATATTTTTCTCCATGTCCATTTTAGAGGGGATATTTTGTTCCCATGAGGTTTTCCTCCTTACCTTGGTTATATGGACTAATAAAAAAATTTGTTGTAAGAGGTGACTTGAGCCTTAGTTGCCAAGGCCTCAATAATCATTTGGTATAAGCTATACTAAGTTAGGATTAAGGGGGGTGTTAGAGAATTAATCCACCTTATTATGATGGTCATACACCTAGGATACACTTTCATTAGATTTCATGCTATGTAATATGGTCCAAAACTAGGCTATGTTGATCAACCTTGGTCTATTGTATGTTTTGGACTTATTTACTACAGTTGAGGTGCTCCACTTTGATAATTTTGATAGTCCAGGTGCCCTCATTGATGACATATCAGTCTTGGTGCACTCCCCATCACTTAAATAAGGGAAATTGTTTGACCATAGGCGCTAGTGCATGTATTTGGTGGTTTTTGTCTCTCCTTGGGCATTTATTGCTTCCTAGAGCCACTCCCACTCAACCATGTGCTCACCCATGCCTATCATGCCCTCATTTATGTTCCACTATTCTACTTATGTGTTAACACTAGCATTTGTGGTCGTTTGGGATGGTTTGGGAGCTCATTGGTCCACATAGGGGGGTTTTCAGGTCAAATCACACTCTCACACATGTATGCATCTAGATGGCCTCCAAAGGCTAAAAATTTCTCCCTAATGTAATATAAACCTGGTACAAACATATTTACATGTTGGAAAATCATAATAAACTGTGTTATTGACTAATTTCTATGTGTTAATTTCATCTTTTCTACTATTTTTCTGCATATTTGTGAGTAAACTCGAATTGTGAGGATTCCCTTAGCTCCTAGATCCTACAGTGAATCAATTCTCACAAGTTGAATGTTTATATATATGTGAAAGATTAATAAGATTGGAATATATAGTTCTAAAGGTTGCAATTTATTGTATTCATGTTTCACAATTTATTGTGGTTACAATTAGGATTAGTATGAATCCACAATGAGCAATGCTATAGTATGGTGTGAAGAAATTGTATTGTAGTGTATAAGTTTGGTTTCAGTAAATATATTTTATATTGGGGATAATTATGATTAAAACTAATTAAAAATGAGTCAGAGGTATGTTCAAAAAATGGCAGTGGATTTTACATAGAGTGTGATATCTGGTGTAAATTTTTTTTTTTTTACAGTGTCACAACAAATCATTACAAATGGGCTTGGGAAATTTTGTGTCAGAAAATTGCCAAAGTTCATGTGATAGTTTACATGCAATTTGGGAGGACTAGATTCAAATTGGAAGGGTGTTTTCTTAAAGAGGTGTTGGTAACTTGGATTGTATACTTGTAAATGCATTTGAGAAATATTTGTGTCTAAATTTTGGTTTCTCTTTGAGATCCGGAATCGGGAAATGGGAAAGCATGGGGAAACATGCCAAAATTGTATGGAGTAGATTTTTGTTTGAGTTTTTTTGTTGGCCTTGAAACAAAATGAAAAGAAGTGAGGGAACTTGAAGGGGTTTCATGAAATGGTCAAAAAAATTTAATGTCGGGGAAACAAAAGTAGAATAATCTGTGAGGAAACTTGGAGACATTTTTATAATTTATCTAGTAGGAATGAGATGCAGATTGTTGTTTTCACTAGAAATTGTGATGTGGATTTGGTGTCGTAAATACAAGAACTGTTTCAAGGAATCGGAGAGTAGTAGAGGTTACAAGATGTTCACTAGTGGGTGTAAATTTAACCTGAATTACACACATGGCCTATCATAGCCTGTTGGATGGAGAAATTGAAAGATGAAATGAAATTCTCCCAAGAGTTGAATTGGAAGGAAACAAGTCAGATGGAGTTTATGTCTGGGTAGTCTAGCATCAATAATGCAGGTTTGTATCCTAGTGGTATTTGCGGTACCTCAAAGGATTTTTCCAACACTGTCTGCAGTTAGGAGGACGAAGAAGAGAATGAAGAAGTCATTTTTCGGAGCCAGTCCACTATTCACCACATTATAGATGATTTCTAGAAGTAGAGGATATTAGCTCAAGATAATCACTAAACACACTTGACAAGGCCATAGATAAATTAGAATGCTTCCACATATTCAAGAAAATCCTAGAGATTGTCCATCTATGCAACTCTCTTCTCCCACTTCTTAGTGTCTTCTTTTTCTTCCTTTGCTTGTCCCTTTGCCATCAATAGTTTATCTTTGGCTTTCTTTGTCTTCTTTTTAGACATGAAATTAAATATAAATATAGTTGTTGTTAGATTTGCCACATTTTTTTCACAACTTTACATAATTATTTCTCCTTTACAAAACATTAATTCAGTTTTAGTTTCCCCTTTCAATCCATTTCACCCTCCAACATCAACCTACCCATGTACCATTGCAACTTTTTGGGGAATTGCTAGTATTACAAGTTGTTACAACTGTCATGTTCTTATTACCAATACACTACTCTCATTATTATACGTTCAGATTATTTGCACATGATAATTGATAATTGATAAGCATGAGAGCCCTAAATATTATTTACGATCTCAATAACATGAAGTACAAATTAACTCAAATTTAGAGTCTCCTACGCCAATCCCTCAAACAAATGACCCCAAAAACTTCCCTGTTGAGACCAATGGTAAATCATCTCAAATGTCACAACGTTGTTTGAACCACCCAAAAAAAACATCTGCATAATGATTCCCATGTTGTCTTTTAATTTCAACAGGGATTGACTCTTGGAACAAGAGTTTTATGATATTGTCCACTCTTCCTAGACTTCCTAGATGCACCCTTCACTTGATCCTATGACCAAACTTACCTTTAAACTCAAGAGGCTCAAGGGTAGTGTCAAGGAATGGGAAAAAAAGATGAATATGGCTAAAAGAAAAGATGCAAAAGATATAGAATCAGCCATACAGGCTCTCCTTACTACTCATATCTCTAGCATTCTATCTAATTATGAGGCCACTTAGCTCTCAAAACTTAAGGTACATAAGGGAACTTTACTGACTCACCATATTCTTACTTGGAACCTCAAGAGTAGAGTGGATTGGTTAAGCGAGGGGATGCTAATACAATTTTTTTTCTGTAATTATGCCTCGACAAAAAGAAATTCTAAAAAAATTTGGGGCCTATTGAACCAACATGGTGAAATGATTGAAGATGAATCACAGATTAATATTATGGGGTTCACACATTTCTCTGATGTCTTCAGTGATGATGGGGCTACCAATATTGAGTACCAACTCAAAGTTATCAGACTTTTTCCTTCCTTTGTTCTTGATGAACAAAAAGAATCCTTTCTGGCCAACCCTACTCTTTCTGATATTGAAGGTATTCTTAAAGGTTTTAAAAAAGATAAAAGTCCCGGCTCGGATGGCTGACCGGTTGAATTTTACCTCCATTTCTTCGATCTGGTTGGTCTAGACATTCTGAGGAAGGTTATTCATTCTAAGTCTAAGGGTAGGGTGTCACATTCTCTCAACTCTAAATTTATCACTCTTATTCCTAAGTGCGATAAAACTACCTCCTTTGCTAACTTTATACCCATTTCTGTTTGTAACCTGGCATATAAGATCATTTCAAAGTGAGGAGCTATGAGATTAAAACCTATCCTAAATAGAGCTATATCTTGGAATTAGTTTGGGTTCCTTCATAACAAGAAGATAATAGAGCCTATTGGCATTGCACAGGAAGTAATGCACTCTATTAAAGTGGAAAAGAAAAAAGTGATGATACTAAAGTTGGATCTGGTCAAGGACTTTGATAGGGTGAACTGGACTTTTCTTAGGTTGGTACTGCTTCAGATTGGTATTCCATTGATTGGTGTCAATTGGATTTTGGAACTATGTAGAATCTTCTAATTTTGTTGTCCTTGTAAATGGTATGCCATCTAATTTCTTCCCAGTCTCTAGGGGCATCAGACAGGGATGCCCCTTATCTCCTCTTCTCTTTATTCTTCTTATAGAAATCCCAATTCTTCTGATTTCAAATGCTATTTAGAGAGGAACTATTTATGGTGTCAAGATCTCCTCATCAATAAATCTCACACATATTCTATTTGTAGATGATGTTATTTTGTTTGGTCTAGTTACTCTTGAGGAATGATAGCACTATAAAGAACTATTAGACCTCTTTTGCTTTGCGCCTGGAATGAAAATCAATGTGGAGAAATACTCATTCCTATACAATGATATTGGTGATCAAATCAAAACAAATATCTATGCCCTACTGCCCTACAAAATGGAACCACTCTCGGTGGGTTTCAAGTAGTTGGGGTACTATATCAAACCATTGGGTTATTGTATTAATGACTGACACTGGCTTATAAAAAAATTTGAGAAAAGATTAAGCAACTGGACTTATAAGATTCTATCCCTTGGGGGTAGGATAGTACTAGTTAAATCGGTCCTACTGGGGCTAGTGGTCTATTGGATCACATTGGCTCGGATGCCCAGAACTATACAAAACTACATAAGAATGTCTATTTTCAACTTCCTCTGGGGTAACTCTAATGGTAAACACATATATCATTTGGTGGATTGGCATAATCTCTCTAGAACTTATTCCTTTGGTGGATGGAACATTAAAAGTTTGGACTGGTTTAGTTTAGCACTCAGACTAAAAAGTCTTTGGTTGGTACTAAATGGTGATAGTTATTGGTCATTGATTGTCAAACATAAATACCCCAAGGATAGGTCTGTTGATTAGTGGCTGCGACTATAGGTATTTAATATCCAAGGCACTTCTTACATTTGGAATGGCTTCATAAGAACACTATCATGTATAACTAGGTTTTTAGGATGTGTAATGTCCCAAATTTTTCATTGGGTCACAATGGACAAATCACAATTTCCATATTCATGAAAGTTGTCAAATGGATGCTAAAAGTCAAATAATTGCCAAGGAGGAAAATTACTAGTTTCCTAGGTTGGGGGTGGAAGATTTGAGATTTGGAATAAGGGGGATAATAAATTATGTTTAGAAATTAGAATGGGATAAATATTTAACAATTTATATTATTAAATAAATACAAGATAAAATTGAAGTGGCAATGGAGCATGGAGACACATGGATACTATGGGGCCCACACAAGCTAGAAAATTGGTGCCACATGGCATCCTCCTCTTGCAATATTGAATATATGGGAAGCCTAATGTTTTTGGATGGATTATAAGGTTAATATAATTTCCCATATACTTCATAGGTCTAATTTGGGATTAATTGTAACTTACATGGGAGAGGAAGATCCAAATGGGAATTTCATGGACACTTGGCTAGATTCCCCTTACATTTATGACATCTATGACATCAATGATGGAGATTCTATGAAAGTTATGAAACAAGTCAGATATGAAGGCTGAAATATGACATATATGACATATAATTCCTGAATAGAACATATTATAGGGAACTCATGGGAATTGGAGAAGGACAAGAGGATCTTATTCAAATTTGGGGGAAGATGGAAGAGGAAGAGAGAGGCCACATGGAAAAGCATGAGAAACCACACCAATTCGACTTGGCTTGTGTTTATGGATGATTTGGGGAACCTTATAAGGCTAAGTATGTTTATAAAAATATGAATAAACCAATATAATTGATTTTTATCATTTGATGAATTTGGGTTTGTGAAGAGAGGGCTAGTGGATGACTAGTTCCTTGCCTTATCCAATTTCGAGGGTGAAATATTCCCATCCTAATTGGTGATTTGGAGAGGCCACTTATGTTTTTAAAGGAGCTTCAATGGAGTCATAATTTACATGTTAAATCTACAAGAATCTCATGGACATATCGATATCATCTTGTTCTTCCATTCATCTCAAGTTTTCTCACCATATTTCAGCTCTATGGAGTGAGGCGCACTTGGCGAGCTATACATCTATTTGAGGGAGATTATATTGCTCCAGTATTTTGTATTCTAATATAAATGTTATTTTATTTAATTTCATAAATATCTCAGGTCTAAATTCCAATATATCTCATGTATTATTATCCAATATTGAAGAAACAATGCCATTTCCCCAATACCTTGTTATAAACTCTTGCAATCTTGATGGAATTGAATATATGTGTGCACCATTGATTATTTATGAATGAATGAAATTTAATTAATGTTTAATATTGGTTTCATGTTCATTAACTGAGAATTTGTGTCCATTGGGTCGAATTTCATATCATTTGGAGCAAACTACATCTCGTTTCCCCAAGGGTCCAAAACTAGTTTTTTATATCTGATTGAAGGAAGTGATAACAACTGTGGGAGGTATATTGGTTATGCATACAAGTCTCTGATAATTTATTATAGATATATCCTACTTAAATTTGATAATTTTACTGGGTTTTTTCACACTTGGGAAGCCATTTCTACCACTTACCCGGGGGGGGGGATTTGAGCCCCAAAATTGCTAGTTAAAGCATCTATCTTATTCAGAATTTGATATAGAATTTAAGAATCCATTGAAATGCCATAATAAATACATTAACATTATAATTAATTTATTATACCACTCATACACCTTCAGGTACAATTTGAGATCATTTGGAGCTATTTGGCGTCATCTACCATTGGAGGTTGGAACCTCAAAATTACTAGTAAATTCATGGAGTTCTCTTGGATACCTATTTGAACCAAAAACCACATATCATGCTTAAAATATAATTTAATTAATTTCTGATAATAGATACAAGTATCATACCCACCATTAGTGAAGTTTGTATAGTGTTGTGAAGAGATTTGTTCCAGGACCCAGGGGGTATTTCCACCTCCTAAATTGACTAGTCTTGTCCTGAAACTTATTCCCTTGAAAATTGCAGACCATAATTGGGTATATCAGTTGATTATATGTCTGATATATGTTCTAATATGTCCCATCACTCCTCAGGACCTTCCTCACCAAGTTTGAAAGAAATTGGAGGAATTTTGGAATCAATTGAATGCATATAACTAGAGTTGTAAGAAGATGAATTTGAGTACATTGTGAAAGAATTGAATGTAGAAATTATAAATCCTTGATGGAATAAGGAATTTCATAAACAGGCTAAGGATGTATGCACACAATTAACCTCACATAGAATTGTAGAGAATTAGCATAAGGAGAGAAGAAGAAGAATTAATGAACACACATTAATGAATGATAAATAAATGATAATTGATATTATTACATAGGTAATACATCCTTATAAAGGAAAAATGAGTTTCATGAAGACAACTCAAGCTAGCTCATAAAGCAGGCTTACTAATTATGATAAACCCGATAGTTGACTAAAGCACTTTCCCAATCTATCAAGCACCTCACGAATTAGCAATAGCATGTGTGAGTGATGATGAGTGAAGGAAAGAATTGATAATCCTAAAATATGGAGAGAAAATAATGGAGGATGGGTTGGAAACAAAAGATACCAATTTCCTAGTTGACTAGATTTTCCTTATCCATAGAAAAGTAGGATAAAGCAGAAAAAGCATAATAAAGCAGATTCTACTGTAAAGCGCAGTTACCAATTTTGGATTGCCATATAGTGGTCAAGATCAACCCATAATAAAAAATAAATCATTCCTAGGTATAGATGGCAAGTGTTGACTCTAAGGTGCAAGTGGATGCCAACTATCTAAGCTAGTGGGTAGGAAATTAATCAAATAATGATTAATTGTTTTATGAGTGGGTTTATTATATTCCAACACCCCCCTTTAAGCCTGAATTTATGATGATATCCCTGAACTAATCAGAAATATATATTCCTATAGGGCCCAATAATAAAGCTATGGTCACCAGTCACTTCTTTAGTCACTTCTTTTTCAGCAACAACATCATAAGAAGATGAATCAAGATCTTCTACTTCAAAAGACACAGAAAAAGATGGCTCTTCAATATTTGCTTCGTGATTGAAAGACGAAGCATTCGAATCAAAGAGAGTAGTAGCAACAAAAATATATGAGAAACTTCTTCTTCATGATAAACTTCATTAGAGACTGTAGAGGCTGAGACATCTTGAGAGAAAGAAATCATTGAGGAGCTAGAGGCACTCTCCACATAGCTAGAAGGATCCTCATTGTCCTTTCTTAAAAATCTATCCAATGTTGTCCAGAGATCCTTTGGGTAATCAATAGAATCAATAAGGTAGTGCATGCATGGAGAGATAGCTATAAAAATAGCTCCAATTTCTCTATCATAGTCATTCATCCAGTCACTTGGCTCTTCATAAGACTCTTCACCAGCTCCAATAGATATCTCATAGAGACCTTGTCTCTTTAGATATAAAATCATATTCAATTTCCACTCTAAATAGATTGTGAATGGAGAAAGAAGAGGAACTGATACTCTTGAATCCATTCAAAGTTGAACCTGCAAAATAAACCTGCAAATCTGAAAAGGAGGATTAATTAATGAACTTTCAAAGATCTGATATCATGTAGAGCTTTGATATCCTCAGCTCTGATAGCATGTAGAACTTGAACTTTGAGAAACTTAGCCCTGATACCATGTAGAACTTTAAATTTGAGAACCTTAGCTCTAATACCATGTAGAAATTCTAAATCCTTGATGGCATAAGGAATTTCATAAACAGGCTAAGGATTTAGGCACACAATTAACCTCACATAGAATTGTAGGGAATTAGCATAAGGAGAGAAGAAGAAGAATTAATGAACACACATTAATGAATGATCAATAAATGATAATTGATATTATTACATAGGTAATACATCCTTATAAAGGAAAAAGGAGTTGCATGAAGACAACTCAAGCTAGCTCATAAAGCAGGCTTACTAATTATGATAAACCTGATAGTTGACTAAAGCACTTTCCCAATCTATCAAGCACCTCACGAATTAGAAATAGCATGTCTGAGTGATGATGAGTGAATGAAAGAATTGCTAATCCTAGAATATGGAGAGAAAATAATGGAGGATGGGTTGGAAACAAAAGCTACCAGTTTCCTAGTTGACTAGCTTTTCCTTATCCATAGAAAAGCAAGATAAAGCAGAAAAAGAAGATTCTACTGTAAAGCACAGTTACCAATTCTGGATGGCCATATAGTGGTCAATATTAACCCATAATCAGAAATAAATCATTCCTAGGTATAGATGGCAAGTGTTGACTCTAAGGTGCAAGTGGATGCCAACTATCTAAGCTAGTGGGTAGGAAATTAATCAAATAATGATTAATTATTTTATGAGTGGGTTTATTATATTCCAACACCCCCATTTAAGCCTGAATTTACGATGATATCCCTGAAATAATCAGAAATATATATGCCTATAGGGCCCAACAATAAATCTATGGTCACCCTTTTACAATTTATCTTGTCCAA
Organism: Pseudotsuga menziesii; assembly: GCA_001517045.1. Lineage (NCBI taxonomy): Eukaryota > Viridiplantae > Streptophyta > Pinopsida > Pinales > Pinaceae > Pseudotsuga > Pseudotsuga menziesii. Next base: position 41,823 of record LPNX011089245.1, read on the forward strand.
ATAAATGAGTAAAGAGGCAAAACCTCAAGGGGAAAATCCTCCCTCAAGATAGGACATGAAAAGCAATACCAAAAATGTTGAACTGCTGGTGTTGCTGCTGCTCCAAACTAAATGCTGATGTCTGGAGCAATCTTCTTCTTGGGAAGAAGATAAATCTGCTCACTTGGATTAAGGACAGCTACAGGATGGAAACTAGGACCATGTAGAACAACTGAAATCCAATGATGTGAAGGAAATAATGAAGGATAGTGAGACTTGTAATCAGCTCCAGGATGATGAGATGACTTGAAATTCGAACCAGTAGAGATGAAATGAGCTCCAGATAGGTGAAATAACTGTCCAAGCGAGTGTATCATGTCTCCATCTTCATTTACACAGAGAGGATGTGTGCAAGTGATCATGTAGGAACATAGAGAAGGCATGGGATAAAATATTTCGGATGCATGGAATCCATGGGTTGATATAGCTTTGAAAGAATCCAAGAGATCACAAATAAGCACAACAGTATACTCATGGGAATATACTGGTAAAGAATCCTCTATGGTAGAAAGGTAGTGATGTTCAAAATCTTCAAGTAGGCTTTGAGAATGAGTGCCAAGAACAAGGGAGGAGCTACAGAAGCACATGGGATCAATTATGGTAAGTGGAAAAACACTAGAAGGACTTGACTTGTCTAAGCAAACATCCTGGAAGTCACTGGGTTGTGCACCATCAAGAAGAGAGGCATGCACAAAGTGTGAGAGGTATTTAATATGGATCTGAGAATCCATGATAGAAGACATAGAGAACGCTGAATGTGTGAGTGAATCATCAATAGCAATAGCAGCTCCATTAGTCACTTCTTTTTTGTCAACAACAACATAAGAAGATGAATCAAGATCTTCTACTTCAAAAGACACAGAAAAATATGGCTCTTCAATATTTGCTTCTTGATTGAAAGAGGAAGCATTCGAATCAAAGAGAGTAGTAGCAACAGAAATATATGAGAAAATTCTTCTTCATGATCAACTTCATTAGAGACTGTAGAGGCCTAGACATCTTGAAAGAAATAAATCATTGAGGAGCTAGAGGCACTCTCCACATAGCTAGAAGGATCCTCATTGTCCTTTCCCAAAACTCTATCCAATGTTGTCCAGAGATCCTTTGGGTAATCAATAGAATCAATAAGGTAGCACATGCATGGAGAGATAGCTAGAAAAATAGCTCCAATTGATCTATCATAGTCATTCAGCCAGTCACTTGGCTCTTCATAAGACTCTTCACTAGCTCCAATAGATATCTCATAGAGACCTTGTCTCTTTAGATATGAAATCATATTCAATTTCCACTATGAATAGCTTGGGAATGGAGAAAGAAGAGGAACTGATACTCTTGAATCCATTCGAAGTTGAACCTACAAATCTGAAAAGGAGGATTAATTAATCAACTTTCAAATATCTGATATCATGTAGAGCTTTGATATCCTCAGCTCTAATAGCATGTAGAACTTGAACTTTGATAAACTTAGCTCTGATACCATGTAGAACTTGAAATTTGAGAACCTTAGCTCTGATACCATGTAGAAATTCTAAAGCCTTGATGGCATAAGGAATTTCATAAACAGGCTAAGGATCTAGGCACACAATTAACCTCACATAGAGTTGTAGAGAATTAGCATAAGGAGAGAAGAAGAAGAATTAATGAACACACATTAATGAATGATCAATAAATGATAATTGATATTATTACATAGGTAATACATCCTTATAAATGAAAAAGGAGTTGCATGAAGACAACTCAAGCTAGCTCATAAAGCAGGCTTACTAATTATGATAAAACCCATAGTTGACTAAAGCACTTTCGCAATCTCTCAAGCACCTCACGAATTAACAATAGCATGTGTGAGTGATGATGAGTGAAGGAAAGACTTGCTAATCCTATAATACAGAGAGAAAATAATGGAGGATGGGTTGGCAACAAAAGCTGCTAGTTTCCTAGTTGACTAGCTGTACCTTATCCATAGAAAAGTAGGATAAAGCAGAATAAAGAAGATTCCGCTGTAAAGCGTAGTTACCAATTCTGGATGGCCATAAAGTGGTCAAGATCAACCCAGAATCAGAAATAAATCATTCCTAGGATATAGATGGAAAGTGTTGACTCTAAGGTGCAAGTGGATGCCAACTATCTAATCTAGTGGGTAGGAAATTAATAAAATAATGATTAATTATTTTATGAGTGGGCTTATTATATTCCAACATTGAAGAATTGCTCATTTTGATAAAATTTCCAAAAAGGGGACATTACAGTGGTATCAGAGCATGGTCTTGGAACCTATTGAACTTATGGATGGTATAGATGAATTGAATAAAGTCATTAAGTCATGTGGTGATGATATGACTAGGCAGGTTAAGCAAGCATTAAAATTGATGGCTAGCCAATTTATGGGTAGTAGAAGTTTCCATCATGAAGAGACACATAAGACCATTTAGTTTGAAGACCTTAATTATTGGTTGAAGGAATTTATGAAAAATAATTCAAATAAGAACTCATTAAGGAATAATCATCAATGCAGAAGTAGGGAGGAGACCAAGGAGATACACATTTCTGTGGGTGGTGAAGAAGAAAAATAATTACATCAAGAGGATCAAAAGTCACTCCCAAATGACTTTGAAAAAGATGAGGAAACATGACATGAGAATGAAGAAGAGTACCTTGAAACTATTCAATATCATTCTGAAACAAATTCTACTATGAACATGGACCAAAGGGCATCTATGGATGGATGTTTGAACTATGAAGGAGTACCTAATGATGGGTGCTCACAACTCTATGTTGGTGACATAGAGATCATATCTGAAAATGTTTCTGCAATCCAAATTTCTCATGAGAATAAAGATGAAGACCTCGTAGCAGCAAATGAATATCCAATATCAACTTCCCCATCACCACTTGAGATTCAAGGAGTTGATCAAATATAGAATGAAGAAGAAGAGTAGGTTCACTCCCATGAACCATACGCCATTGAAGGATCCTTGAACATGAGTAAAAGGGATATCCAAGAGTCCCTTAAGATACTCCATGACACTCGAGCATTAGTGTCAAATTCTTGTTGGAGAGTTACTTCATTGGAGGAAACACCCTTCCTTGAAGACATGGAGAAGATTCAAAGAGCAATGTGCCACATCAAAGGTGATTTCATATCTTTTCTTTTTTATAGAAACCATTTTTTTGAGATTAATGAATTGTTACATGATGCATACTTGAAGAATAATGGGGATAATATTAAGCTCACAATTCAAAATGAGCAACTTCTTGAAAATTTGCAAGATGCTTGTTTTCCCTCCAATGTTTCAGATTGTAAAATGGTGGATTGTTTGGAGGATTCTCATGACATTTAGGATAATGAGAAATGTGGAAATTTGAATGTGCTTGATGCATTTGAAGTTGAACTTGAATATATTCAAACACTTGATGTGGTGGAAGAGGAACTTGAATTGTCTCTTGATGAAAGTTATATAATGTTTAAAGGAGATCATGATTCCTCTACATTGGACCCAACCTATGACAAATGTTTCACACTTTTGAAGGAGCTGCATGATACTACCCGTATGGATCCTTACCATGGGAAAATTCATCACTTTTTTATCATTTGGGTGAGTTAGTTCATTCTCCTACTTCCTACAATTCAATGTTTTGCAACATTAGTCTCAATGAAGTATGGGTGAAAGGGTTCTTTTGATGGTGCCACATGAGGAGTATGGAACTCCTAGATTTACTTTCTATGATGACATGGTTGGAGTACACTCTTATTCACATTTGCAGCAGAATCCTTTGTTAATTTATGATGATGCACATCTACATGGATGCACCTATGATATGTGTTTGAGTAACTTGAGGACTCATGGTTTTTCTTGCTCAACACTTGGTTCATTTGAGGTTGGAAGAACTTCTTCCAACATTGGGGTGAATAGATTTATGATTGGAGAATTTTTTTGTTTCCAGCCACATAGTTTGTTATATATTTATGATTCTCTAATTCATGGATGTATTGATGATACTTCTTTGAGCCACTTGAAGTCTTCATGTTTTATTTACTCCTTATTTGGTTCATATTTTGGTGGAGGTTCTTCATTCACTTCTTGGATGAAAGAACAAATGACTGATTATTATTTTGATGCATATTACATTCTTTGGGAGCAGCATTATAGCACATGGGATCCTCAACTATGTCATTGGAGCATATTTGACTGGTCACTTGAAGTATGTATGCACTTGGCAAATGGTAGTCTACTCACTTGGAGGTATAAGCACTTTCATGATTTTTTGATGAGGCACCTCCTTGATGTATCTTTTTATTATGTGGTTATGTACTTTGATGATATATACTATGTACTCATTATGTTTTTAAGAATGAATACAAAAAAATTGGATCCAGGAAATCTTGTTCCTAATAGTGTGAGTTTTATAGCAATCTTAATTGTTGGAGTGCAATGCAAGCAATGGGACACAGGGATAGTTTTTAGTCCCATTGATTCCAAATTCTTTGGGAAACATGCAGTATGGGAGATGGATTCCCCACTTAATAAGGTAATGTTAATCAGATTAGTGCAGCAGCAAGAATGGTGGTTCCTCTCTAAAATCTTCATGGAATCTCAAAGACTCAAAGTGGGTAGCTCAGTGGCAACTTCAAAGAATGATACAGAAAGTGGGTTCTTCAACAACCATGTTTGAAATTGCTTGAGGACAAGAAATATTGGGAAGGGAGGATTTGTAATGTACCAAATTTTTCATTGGGATACAATGGCCAAATCACATTTTCCATATTCATGAAATTTTTCAAATGGATGCTAAAAGTCAAATAATTGCCAAGGAGGAAAATCACTAGTTTCCTAGGTTGGGGGTGGAAGCTTTGAGATTTGGAATAAGGGGGATAATAAATGACGTTTAAACATTAGATGGGGATAAATATTTAATAATGTATATTATTAAATAAACACAATATAAAATTGAAGTGGAAATGGAGCATGGAGACACATGGAGACTATGGGGCCCACATAAGCTAGAAAATTGGTGCCATATGGCATCCTCCTCTTGCAATATCGAATCTACGGGAAGCCTAATGATTTTGGATGGATTATAAGGTTAATATAATTTCCCATATACTTCATAGGTTTAATTTTGGATGAATTTTAACTTACATGGGAGAGGATGAGTCAAATGAGAGTTTCATGGACACTTGTCTAGATTCCCTTTACATTTATGACATCTATGACACCATTGATGGAGATTCTATGACAGTTGTGACACAAGTAATATATAGTGAAGGATGAAATATGACATATATTACATGTCAGGAATAAATAGATCATATTATAGGGTGCTCATGGGAGTTGGATAAGTCCAAGAGGTTCCTATTCGAATTTGGGGGAAGATGGAAGAGGAAGAGAGAGGCCACATGGAAAAGCATGAGCAACCACACCAACTCGAATTGGCTTGGGTTTATGGATGATTTGGGGAAAATTAGAAGGTTAATTATTTTTATAAAATATAGGAATAAACCAAGAGAATGTATTTTTATCTTTTGATGAATTTGGGTTTGTGAAGAGAGAGCTAGTGGATGACTAGTTCCTTGCCTTAGCCAATTTCGAGGGTGAAAGATTCCCATCCTAATTGGTGATTTGGAGAGGCCAATAAGGTATTTCAAGGAGATTAAATGGAGTCATAATTTACATGTTCAAGGTACAGGAATTTCATGGACATCTCAATATCATCTTGTTCTTCCATTCATCTCAAGTTTTCTCACCATATTTCAGCTCTATGGAGTGAGGCGCACTTGGTGAGCTATCCATATCTTTGAGGGAGATTATATTGCTCTAGTAATATGTATTTGGATGTAAATTTTATGTTATTTAATTTCATAAATATCTCAGGTATAAAGGACAATATATCTAATGTATTATTTTCCAACATTGAAGAAACAGTGCCATTTCCCCAATACCTTGTTGTAAACTCTTGCAATCTTGATGGAATCGAATATATGTGTGAAAAATTAATGATTTATGAATGAATGAACTATAATTAATGTATAATATGGGTTTAATTTTCTGTAACTGATAATTTGTGTCCATTGGGTCGAATTTCATATCATTTGGAGCAAACTATATCTCGTTTCCCCAAGGGTCCAAAACTAGTTTTTTATATCTGATTGAAGGAAGTGATAACATCCATGGGAGGTCAATTGGTTATGTATATTATTATATGATAATGTATTATACATATCCCATAATTCAATTTTATAATTCAAGTGGGTTGTAGCACACTTGTGAAGCCATTTCTATCATTCACCCCAGGGGGGATTTGAGCCCCAAAATTGCTAGTTAAAGCATCTATCATATTCATAATTTGATATAGAATCGAAGAAGTAATTGTAAGGAAATAATACATCCATGAAAATTATGATTAATTTATTATATCACTCATACACCTTCTGGTACAATTCAAGAGCATTTGGAGCTATTTGGAGTCATCTACCATTGGGGGTTGAAACCTCAAAACTACTAGTAAATTTATGGAGTTCTCTTGGATACCTTTTCGACCCAAAAACCACATATGATGCTTCAAATATAATTTAATTAATGTATTATAACATATCCAAGCATCATACCCACCATTAGTGAAGGTTATTCATTGTTGTGAAGAGATTTGTTCCAGGACCCAGGGGGGATTTCCACCTCCCTAATTAACTAGTCTTGTCCCGAAACTTATTCCCTTGAAAATTGCAGACCATGGTTGGTTATATCAGTTGAATATATATCTTATAGATTTTATAATATCTCCCATCACCCCTCAGGACCTTCCTCACTAATTTTGAAAGCAATTGGAGGAATTTTGGAATCAATTGAATCCATATAACTAGAGTTGTAAGAAGATGAATTTGAGTACATTGTGAAAGAATTGAAGAATCGGTCATTTTGATAAAATTTCCAAAAAGAGGACATTATAGGATGGAAGGTTGGAAATGGTCAGAGCATTAGGATTGGTGTAAATCCAATTGTTGGTTTCTCTACAGATTTCGTGCTCCTTGAGGACCTGAGGATCTACCTAGAAGATTATGGTATCACTACACTTGCAGATGCACACATTTGGGATTTTGGTACTTATACACAAAATTACTAGATTACTACAGAACATCTAGACTTAGATGGTGAATAGAAGGAGTCCTTGAATTCATACATTGACGGGCTTTCACATGCAGGCATACGAATTAGACATGGACCAGACTCTTTGGCTTGGTTGTATAATAAGAAATCTAGGAAGGTCACAGTTCGAATGGCCTATGGACTTATCGCTTCTTGTTCCCTCACCATGCCTGCTGATAGAACTCTAGCTAAGATCTATAAATCTAAATTTCCATTGAATATCATCCGTTTTATGTGGCTTTGCTTAAACAATTCTATCAATACCTGGGTCAGTTTACTTAGGAAGGGTTGGGTTGGTCCCAACTGCTGTAGTCTATGCTTCTCTGGTGCTGAATCTATTGATCATATTTTCATTGACTATAGGTTTACAAAGAATATTATTACAGGTCTTAGCTCTTCTCTTGTTCACCATATTCTATGGAATGAGCCCACCTTTATGCAAAATTTGATTAAATGGAATGGGACTGAGAGGGAATATTTGTATCTTCCTTTACTATTGTCTTGGTAGTTATGGATTTCTAGAAATAAGTCCATCTTTGAGAATTACTGTACTAGCCCAAAACAAATTATTTTCAATATTTTGGAGTAGTGGAAAGCACACGCAGTACCTATATTCCAGAAAACCAGTAGAAGATTATCAGCACCAACACCATCATATGACTTCCCTACTAGTTTTTTTGATGGAGCCACTGCCAATGGAATTGGTGGTATTGGTGTTCACATTTTAATCAGTGAGGATCACTAATTTTGTATTAAAATGGGTTGTGGCATGAGTACCAATACTAGATCTGAATTACTAGCACTCTCGGTACTGCTAATCTTTTCATACCATATTGGGATTCTGTATATAAATACCAGGGGAGATTCATGAGTCATCATCAACTGGTTTAATGGGAAGGCTACACTATCTTCACTTGAACTTGATGGATGGTGCTATATTATCAGAGAAATCCAATATTCATTTATCCATCTCCATTCTACTCATGTGTATAGATAATTTAATGTTGAGGCAGTAGCTTATCTAAGGAGGATATTCTTTTAGATTTGGGTAGTCTCTTTTTTATGGAATTCACTGAGGGTGAATGCATTGGGATGGGTATATTTAAGCTCTTTTGACTTTTTTCCTACTCACACTAGCACTGTTATGGGCTAGAGTATGGTATCACACATCTTGGTGGCTATATAGTGGCTTTACCACTCACTTTCCTGAGCATGACTACCTAGAAGAGCCTCTCTAGATCAGCTACCTTGCCTTGACTTTACTCCTCTGTGTTGAGGGTTTGGGAGAGGGTATCTTTGTGATGTCATATGTTTTGTACTTGCTCCATTGTAGTAAGGTTTCTCTTACTTATCCTATCTTTCTCTAGGGTGATGAGATTGTGCTCTCCTTTGTGGATTAATTCCTATATTATGTATATTCTCACCTATGCAGCAAACATGTTACCTTTGATTTATTGAATAACAAGAAACCACTATTTTTCTGTTGAAAAAAAAAACAATTCCCATGTCGTCGAGCACACATGGAGATTTGAAATTCAAAGCTATGATCTTCTTCAAGTCCAGGATGGCCTCCATAGCTCGTGAAATTCATAAGATCATAATAACTTTGTAAAATATAGAACCACCCATTTTATACAAATTTGTTATTTTACTTTAATGAGTTCATTTAAAAATTGAAAAAGTTAAATTGCATTGAGTCAAACGTATGAATTTACCTTATCATAGAAAAAGGGAAATAATGTCATAATGGATTCAATTTTTTGGTATAGTCTCTCGATTCTGATAGGGCAAGGGGATTCCCACAATGTGATTCTTCTTTACCAAAGTTTGTTTCCTAGTTGATATGAGAAAAAATTGTTAAATTGAGAGCATAAGAAAATGCAAAAGAAAAACATATTAATAAATTTTGATGGTAGTTTCACACCATGTACACCAACATTTGTTAGGGAATTTTTTTTATTTTTCCTTTTTGGAACCTTTGATGTGGTTCTCCTATTGATCTTGGAATGGAGTGGCTTGGTCTTCCTCTCTTGGGAGGGTGATGCTCAAAGTTTCCAATGCCCCATCCTCTTCTTTTGCAACATCTCCCTAGCTTGCACATTCATTATTATAGATTGAAAATCGAGGTGCATGAGGTTTGGAGGAGAAGAGTGAGGTAAATATGCTTGGGTAGGGAAGGGGTTTCGATTTAGAGCCCTTATTTTCTAGGGCTTCTCTATCTCTACTTTCAACCATAACATTGTAATGGGGATAAAAATGTAACTACTTCCTTGATTATTTGGGGCAAGGTTAGTTGCAATAGATTCATGGTTAATGGATTGTTCTATAGAACCTTTAGAGGGGAGGGGGTATGTAATGAACCTAAGGAAACAATAAGGTCCACTAAATCTATATAATAAGGATGCAAACAACTAGTTGACATGTGGGAAAATTTTCCAAGTAAAAATAAGAATTGTACTAGGGTTTGTAGGAGAAACCAAAAGACAAGTTAGGAGACTGAATGTTTAGATACCTAAACACCTATATGTTTGTCCCTTTTAGGTTTCAAGCATCATCCAAGATGAATTCTACTACCAGGCTTCTGGTGCAAACTGATATCTTAACAATCAGTTCCAAGCAACCAAAGGCTGAGGAAGTTTATAAGTATATATTTATGATTCTAACATAAATTTATGCAGTTTTAAAACATGTCTGAATAGTCACAAGAAAAGCTAAGTATTGCACTATGAAAACTAGTCATTGGGACTAAGAAACTAGTCAAACTTCAGTGAATTCGAAATGCATAAAAAAGATTACTAAACTTCAGTTTAAAAACTTGGATGTCATAATTAGAATTTTAATAAAATATTAGAACATAAAATAAAGTAAATGGACATTTTTAAATATACTAATTGCTTCGAACTAGAAAACTAGTCATTTTTGCATAGAGATCTAGGCATGGTGTAAAAAATTATTATTAAACTCTGTCAAAACAGATCATAATGTTGTATAATTTTCAAATAAAGTAAATAATATCATAGTATGGCCATGAGATTCTAAATAATTCTCACAATAATCTCAAATATAACCTCTCATAACAAGAACTCCCAAAAGTATGGCTCTGGAGTTTCAAAACTGAGGAGAATCGAACCCTGAACCTTATGAAATTTGTGAGTGACCTGAAAGTGGTATTCCTCTTATATTAAACAATGCATTGGACATAATTACATGAACCATATCATATTGGGGTCTAAATTCCCATCACATTACTTCTAAAATTGCTAGAACATCATAGAAATGAGAGAAGGAGAGAAGAAGGATGAATGTCACTGATAAGACACCTCCAAGCTCTTATGGATGATATGGTAATATAATTAAAGAGATATAAACACCTAAAAACAATATTATTCAATGTATTCAATTACTTTAAATACAAAACACAAGAATCATTGGCTAAGGGGCACACCACCCAAAAGCTCCAGTTGAGGAACATCACTCAACTACAGAGAGCAACTCTCAAAATACAAAACACAAATGATAAAAAAATTGAAGAGGGGTGTTATATTCTTCATAGGTAATTTATCTTCATGACCAATACACCTTGACTAATGCGCCCTCATGGATGAAAGGATAAACTTTCCAACTTGCTTGCTTTTTCCTTGACATAGCTTTTCAACCTTTTTGGAAACTGCACCCCAGTTGCTTTTGTCAGACTTTCCTTTTAATCCTTTAGAAAATTCTCCCTCCTACCTTTGACTGGCTCTCCTTTATATTTTTTAGAAACTACATCTCCAAAATTTTCCTACTTTTTAACCCTGACAACTTTTTTTGCAGTTTCCTCCTTTGCCCTAGTTTTTCTCTTACGACTGAATCAACATGCTTCATAATTTATGCTTGAGTTATTTTGTAATTTTCTTGGTTTGCTTGAGTGTTTCCATTTTTGAATTCCAACCCATGGTCCACATGGACCCATGCACCCTCCTTGTCACCTAGGAATGACTTAAGCATACATTTTATTATAATATCATAATTTAATAAATATAGAACTTGCATCCTAGTATAATTGCACATTGATATTTATTTGTTTACAAATTACCCTCCTAGGCTATAACCACTAGGGGTTTAGGACATAAGTCACCATGGTCACTTTGGAGGGACATTACAATCCTCCCCTCTCGAAATTTTCTTGTCCTCAAGGAACTGCGTTTCAGGGTGTTGAAACACATGTTCACTTTCCAATGTGGCATCTTCACTGGGTAGCCTTTTCCACAAGACTAAGTATTCCTTAAAGGTTATGTTCTTGATTTTTATTTCTCTAGTATGCAATATTTTACCTTGCACCAAAATTAACTTCCTTCATCATCCAAAGGTGGAAGTTATGTTGAAACTATTACCTATGGCCCAATTTCCTTTTTTAAACATGACACATGGAAAACATTATGCACCTTACTATTCCCAGGTAACTCTAATTCATAAGCAACTTCACCAAATTTCCTTGTTATTCTATAAGGACCATGGAACCCAAGTTTTAAGTTTTCATCTCCTTTACCCTTAAGAGTTGACTGTCTATAAGGATGCAATCTTAAATATACTAAGTCATTTCCTTGGAAATGCCTTTCAGTTCTATTCCTACATGAATACATTTTCTATTGGTTTTGAGTGGTCTATAAGTTATTCTTGAGTACCTTCAGGATGTCTTGGATTTCTTGAATCCAATCCTTAGATTTTGGTGATACACTCTCTCTAAAAATTTGATCTGCATAATTTGGGGCTTCATATCCATACAATGCCTTGAATGGAGACATGCCTATCGACAGGTGATGTGTAGTATTATAACATAATACCCCCATGTGCAACCATGTGATCAATGTCTTTTGTTGTCTTGTCACATAATTTATAAGATATCCCTCCAACCATTGATTGACCCTCTCAGTTTTCCTATTAGTTTGGGGATGATAACTTGTACTGAAGTTCAATTTTGTACCTACCAATTTAAACAACTCTTACCAAAAGGCACTGGTAAACTTACTATCCTTGTCATTGATTATTATCTTTAGCAATCCATGCAATCTAAACACTTATTTAAATAATAGTTTTGCAATTTTTCCTACTAATATGGTAGTGGGGATAGCAAAACAATGTGCAAAAATAATAGTTTTGCAATTTTTCCTACTAATATGGTAGTGGGGATAGAAAAAAAATGTGAAAACTTGGTCAATTGGTCAATTACCACATATATACAATCCTTAACTTACACCATTGGAAACCTAGTCATAAAGTCCATTGAAATTATTTCCCATTTTTTATTTGGGATGGGAAGAGTCTAAAGTAAACAAGTTGGATGTGTGTGATCTACTTTATTTCTTTGACATATGTTCATTCTCTCACATATCTCACACATCAGCTTTGGATCCTTTCCATAAGCATCTCTCTCTGATCTGTGGGTATGTTTTCAGAAAACCAGGATGCCCTGCTAGTGGTGAATCATGGCCAACTTCCAAAATCTTCTTTCTTAATTATGATCCTAGTACTTAGTATATCCTATCCTTATAGCAGATGATCCCATCCATTATTTTGTACATGTCATTCCCCACTGCTCCATTGACAAGTTGACAAGCAAACCGATTTCTGGAGTATTCTAAAAATAGTTTCTCTTTCCAGCCATTAGGGACCTCCATAGTAGCGATTACTTGTTTTCTTGATAGAGCATTTTATACTACATTCATATTTCCTTTCTTGTATTCTATATCAAAATCATAATCTTGAACTTTGCTTTCCCATTTTCGCTGCCTATGATTAATCTCCTTTTGGGTTAAAAAATGTCTCAAGCTGTTGTGATCAGTTTTGACCACACATTTTCTACCCACCAAATACTGTTGGAATTCGGCCAACGCGTGCATTATGTATAGCATCTCTTTTTAATATATTGAATGAGTATTTCATGGGGCTGAAAATTTCTTCTCTCAAAAGAAATTAGATGTCTATTTTTCATCAATACTACTCCAACCCCGTCCCTAGAGGCATCTGACTTGGCTACAAAAGGTTGAGTGAAATACGATAGAGATAGGACTGGACAACTGCTCATGACTTTCTTCATCTTTTCAAAAACCTTTTTAGATTATTTTGAAAAACATATATATTCCTTTTTGGTGAGGTCAATCAAGGGTGTTGCTTGTTGAGAAAATCCCTTGACAAACTTTCGGTAGTAAGTGCAGATTCCAAGGAATCCTCTTAATTCTGTGACATTCTTGGGGCTTTTCCAATTAGTGATGGCTTGGATCTTTTACATGTGGACCTTTAACCCCTCTTTCCTAATGACATGGCCAATATACAACATCTCAGTCCTCCCAAACTCACATTTGGACAACTTTTCATACAAGGACTGATCTACAAGAATGGTTAGTACAACTTCCAATTGATGCAGATGTTGTTTCCAATTTTTACTATATACCCAAATATCATCAAAAAACACCAACACATACTTATATATATCCTCCCTGAATACTTGATTTATGCAATATTGAAATGTCATAGGTGCATTAGTCAATCCAAAGGGCACGACTAGGAATTCGAAATGACCATAATGACAATGGAAGGTTTTTTTTGTATGTCTTCTTCTCTCATCCAGATTTTATGATATCCATAATGGAGGTCAATATTTGAGAAAAATTTGGCCCCATGCAACTCTTCAATTAACTCATCAATCCTTGGGATGGGTTACTAATTCTTAATGGTTCTTTTATTTAAATCTCTATAGTTTATGCACATCCTCAAGGTTCCATCTTTCTTCTTTACCAACACCACCGATGAAGCAAAAGGACCGGTACTGGGTCTAATTAGCCCAAATTCTAACAACTCCTTTATGGTTCTTTAAATTTCATATTTCAATCTTTTGGGATTATTTTAATATCAAATCATGATAGGAAGTTTCCCTACCTCCAATTCTATCACATGCTGCGACCCCTTTGTCAGGTGGCCTCCTCGGAGGAAGATCTCCAAAAACTTTCTCATATTTTTTTAGCAGGATCTTGATGTCCTTAGGATGTTGAGAAATGTCTATGGACTATCCTTGGGAAGTAATGAAACATTCAACAACCCAATCTATGTATTCATTTTTTAAGGTATATCTCATGCTGTGGGAAGAGACCAGCTACTTCAGGTAAGTGTTCATACCTACCAAAACAACTTGTTTTCCATCTGAACCTTTAAAATTCACTTATGGAACATGGTAGTTCACAGAATATTCACCAATGGAAAATAACCATTGGAATCCTAGCACTACATTGGTTTTAGACACATCCACCACATAGAAAGTATCAGTATCTGTATAGTCCCCACTAGTCACTTGCAGCTTGGTAATCCCTTTATGTAGTCCATGGAGCGATTCCCAGGGGTTATGAAAGTGAATCCGAGATTTTGTGGGAAACTTTATTTTATACACCATTGCAATGTCAATGAAATTATGGGTGGATATTCCATCCACCAAAACAATAGATTTGTGTCCTTGGACTACTCCTTTCAACCGAAGAGTATGAAATCTAGGTACTCCAGACAAAACAACAATTTTTGTTGTATCTATATGTGGTTGCTCTTGCTCTTGAACCGATTCAAAATTTTATTTTTCTTCTATTGGTTCTTCATAATCCTCTCCTTCATCATCACTTTCAGAGAAGACTTTAATATAGTGTGCTTTCCCCTTAGCACATTTATGGCCCAAAACCCATGGATCCTAGCATGAGAAGCACAACTTCTTTTTTCTGAAGTCATCTCGATCTCTAGAGAAGTTATCCCTATTGAAATTTCCAGGGGGACCCTTTTGGAAAGGTCTCTTATCCTTCAATTTTGAAGGAAAATTACTCTTTGGTGGGAATCTGGTTTTCAGGATAGCATCTTAAAGATACAGAGTCTTGTCTATGACATCTTGCAATGTAGAAGGTTGATGATATTTAATTAGAAATTTAAGTGGCTCTGCTATTCCTTCTATGAAAAAAATAACTAAGCATGATTCTGAAACATCACTCACCATGATAGCCACCTTTTGAAATTATGAAATGTAAGCTTCTGGTGTTCCTAACTACTTTAATCGAGCAACGTCTTTGAATGACATATCAAGATCTCTTATATCAAATTTGTTCACCAATATTATGGTGAATTTTTCATATCTGGTCACGGTATCATGTCCCAAATTTCTCATCCCATGAAACCACCAATCACTTGCATCCCCTTCTAAGTGTTGTGCATCCACCATAGGATTCAGTTAAAAATAAGTGTCAAGTTTCCACACCCATGAGTTAGCAACGCATTTTGCAGATCCATCAAAGGAAGGGAGATTTTACCTATGGTTATTTGTAACTCAAAAATTATGAGTAGGAATCCTGTCACCTCCTCTATATTTTACCCTCTCTTTATATTCACAATAATCTTTGAAGGTCAAATGTATTTTAAATTCCTCACTGAAAGCAAAATATTTAGTGAGCCAAACTTCTATAGGTGTGACTCCTTCAAATGGTATTTCAACTTCATCCACCCTATGCTCCAGAAAATTTGGAATATTAGACCTTGTAAGATATTTGAATTCAAGTGGCCTATTTTGGGGTCTAATCTTAGAGAATATTCTCTCATTGAATACCATATTCTCCTCTTGGTGGGAACCACTACTCCTGACTTCCCATTATTTCATGTCCACCAACCTAGAAAGAATGTCTCTAGTTTCTGTTTGTACTTGGGAGAATTTCTCCATAATTTTCAACATGTTTTGTGCAAAGGATTCATCCTTGTCTTCTCTACTTGTACCTCTATCATCCATGTTTTCTTCCACTCCTTGAAGGTTACCTTGGATGGAGATGACCTCCTCTTCAAAAAAAATGAAAATATCCTTAGGATTTTTATGTCTTGGATTGGGATCTATTTTGGGACTCATAAAGGTAAGTTAAGAGAAGGTTCAGAGGACCATGAACCTAATGCAACAATCAGGTCCATTAACTCTATATAATAAGGATGCAGATAACTAGTTGATAGGTGGGAAAATTTTCCAAGTAAAAATAGGAATTGTACTAGTGTTTGTAGGAGAAACCAAAATACAAGTTAGGAGACTGAGTGTTCAGATCCTGAAGCACCTAGATGTTGGACCCTTTTAGGTTTCCAGCATCATCTAGGCTGAAGTCTACTACCAGGATTCTGGTAGTCCCAACTGGTGCAAACTCAGATCTTAACAACCAATTCCAAGAAACAAAAATCTAAGTAAGGCTTAGGAAGGTTCTAAGTATATGTTTAGGATTATAACATCAATTTATGAAAGTTTAAAACATGTCTGGATAGTCACAAGAAAATCTAAGTATTGCACTATAAAAACTAGTAATTGGGACTAAGAAACTAGTCAAACTTCAGTGAATTCCAAATGCATTAAAAAGCTTACTAAAATTCAGATTTAAAAATTGGAAGTCATAATGAGAATTCTAATTAAATATTATAACATAAAATAAAGTAAATGAACATATTTAGATACACTAATTGCTTCGAACAAGAAAACTAGTCTTTTTTGCATAGAGATCTAGGAAAGGTGTAAAAGATTATTATGGAACTAAATCAAAACATATTAGAATTCTGTATAATTTGCATAGAAAATAAATCATAGAATAATAGGGCCATGAGAGTCAAAATAATTCTCACAAGAATCTCATAGGAAACCTCTCATAGAAAAACCTCCCAAATGTATGGCTCTGGATCTAGAAACCAAGGAGAATCGAACCCCGAACCTTCCAAACTATGTGAGTGACATGTAAGTGTTATGAACCTGGAATTAAACAATAAATTGTACATAATTTCATGAACCATATCACATTTGGGTCGAAATTCCTATTAAATGACTCCAAAAATTACGAGAACATCATTGAAATGAGAGAAGGAGAGAAGAAGGATGAATATCATTGATAGGAGGCCTCCAAGCTCTTCTGGATTATCTGACATGAACTGAAAGTGACATAAAACATGAAAACAATATTATTCAATGGATTCCATGACTTGAAATACCAAAACACAAGAATCAATGGCTAAGGGAATCACCACCCAAAGCTCCAGTTTAGGCATAACACTCAACTACTAAGAGCAACTCTCAAACTCCAAAACACAAATGATAAAAAAATGGAAGAGGGTTGCACTCTCCTTCCTATATAAGAAATTTAGCTTCATGCACAAGCCACATTGACAAGTGTTCCCTCATGGATGAAAGGAGAAACTTTCCAACTTGCTTGATTTTGCCTTGACCTATCTTTTCAACCTTTTTACTGTCTATGTTATAATTGGTTACATGGTAATTGTTTCCAATTTACTTTCAACTGTCTATGTTCCTGATTCAGTCGATTATTTTATTCTTCTTCCAAAGAGGAAAATTCCTCCATAAACAATCATTTAGTTTGGATATGTTCACATGCACAATCCTAGGATGCTGATGCACAAAAGAACCAATATTTTGCATTACTTCTCTAAAGAGTTGGATATTGTAGCAAAATTTCTTGATTCTTGCTTATTTTGAGGGGGGATTTTTCCCATGAGGTTTTCCCAATTTTCCTTACTTTATTAAGCAGTTTTATTTTTTCATTATATTATATGTGTGACTTTTTTCCTAGTTTCCTGGGCCCAAAGTTGTCCAAGTCAAGATTAAGGGGGGGTGTTACGATTATTATAATCCTCCCTTGTCCATATATAGTCTATTGATCATTTTGTCTAGCATAGGTATACATATTTACTATATTGGAGTATGGGGAACACATATAGAGGTTAAAGTCCACTTACTACATGTTCATGCATGAGTTTAAGTGCCTCTGGGACAATTCCCTACATTTTAGGAGACACTCTGAGTGTCACCAGCAACCTCCATCAGTTGGTCATGGTAGGTAACTAGTTATGCTGAGTCAACCTTTAGCTACATTCAGTTAGATCACTCTCAGTTAGTCTAGCGCTAGTTTTATATGGCTACATGGGGAAGTGGCACCTTTTTCCACCTACCTTGTCAATTTAACTAGTTTAACTAGTTTAACTGATTGTAGAGCATATTTAGTTATCTAGAGTTAGACTAGTGGCTCCCATGTAGTGATTTAAACACTCCTAGTTATCTAGTCAGTCAGGTTTAGTTGGTAGATTCAAATCTTATCCACATGATTCAAACACAACTTATTGTAACACCATTGTATACTGTTGTGATTAATGAAGATTAATGTTGTAATTTACTGATCAATTCTTATCATTTTATCTAAAACTTGTCTTGTTCAATGTACATTGTTCTTACTATTCCACTGCGCAATTTACCTCTCAATTGTTCTCATTTTCTTATAGATCAATGGTTCAATAATTTAAACAACATCCCCATCACTCTCATTAGGAAACCAAAGGTAAGAACAAATTTCCTCTATTATTTTGTAACAGGGGAACATGTGTGATTTTATCAACCATAATCTAGCTACAAACAAAACCATGTTTTTACAACACTAGAGATCATCCCCAATTTCTTCATATAGATACAAAGATCTGCTTAAAAGTGAAGCAAGCAATCTACTAGTCCACTACTCCATATTTAGAACCTATTTCTTGCACAAGAAAGATGAAAAAAGTTAATATACAAATTATAACTAAGTTCAAGAAAAATGTTGTATTTTCACAATATGATCTGTTTGTGGTAGCCTTGGCTGTCAGGACGCTCAAGGGATTCTTCTCTGAATTTCACTCAACTGGATGCCTATTTTCTCAAAAAACTATGTTGAAGCATAAGCTTTTGGCCACTGTAACTATCATGGTGGTAGAAAATTAATTTTTGATAGGTATTCTTGGCCGTTACCGAAGTTTGGAAAAATTTTGAAGTTTTTTTCATAAAAAATATTTTACTCATAAAATTTAGAAATTATCTACTTATCACTTATAGTTTTATCTCAATAAAAGTTTGTGGAGCCTTCTACACTTGCAACAATAATATGGTTCTAAAAAAATTTCATGTAAATTCTCAGTCCCCATATACAGCTGGAAGACGACATAGACTGAGGTTTTAACTTTTGTCTCCTCCATGGAGCAAGATATCAAATAGGCTAGCATTTAATCACATGGCTTGTAGTTTGTTACAACCACAAACAAATAATAAATATTTAGCCATGGTCATTTTATCTTAGGGATTTGTTACACCACTACGCTCTATGTTTCTCTGCATTTGAATTTGGGAAAAATAATCAAATTTATTACTTTGTATTAAAATTTTTCACTAATCTGTATCACTTGCAGATACCTTAGAAAATATACCTTAACTAATCTGCATCACTTGCATATTAAAAAAACACCTATGAGAATCACATTTTAAATGTTTTGTATAAGAGACTTTGTCATGGTTAGTATTCGGATTTGAATTTCCCCATGGATAAACTAGATTACAAATTGAAAAGCATATAAAATGGGTGGGTTGGAAAGATTTTAGGTTTGATCCATAGCTAGTGGTTCAATTGTAGCCACTTAGCCATAGTATGGTTACAATTTTTACCAAACATCTTGACTTATTAGACTGAATCAGATGAAAAGGTATACATCCTTAAATTAGTTAAGGAAGGCTTAACTAGGTTTTTACCTAGTATACATATTTGTACAGAGAAAAACTATATACAATGTGGTGGGGATCTATCATTAATTTTTTGGGGGTATATATATACACAATTTGGGTTCTCTTGATGATTATGAAGTTCAAATTTGCAAAGTTTAATAGCATTATTCCAATTCGTGAAGTGATCTATAGTAGCCTGTTCTAATTATACTTTATTTCTTGTTCACATTTGTGGTATGCATTAGTCAAAACACTATGAGAGAAGAGTGGATGGGAATTGGCCATGGACAGAGGGTTGAATATGGTGACAGTCAATGCATATTTGATTGTAGGACCTGTAATCAGATACAAAACCTCAACATCTACCATTGCATACCATTAAAGGTGAGGGTGATAGATCTACATACCAAATTCCTATGAATTAGATTATTCTCTAGAATATATAAATATGGTATAGCAACCACTTGGAAAGGAAAATATGGAGGTTCAGTATATATGCTAGTTTATTTACAACTACAATTACTTGTGATAACATGGGCTGCACAAATGTATGAGAATGGGACCTTAGAAAGTGTATACATAAGGTTTCTAGGTGATGCACACATCTTTGCTTATGAAGATCCATATGCCTATGGGAGATATATTTGTTTCAATCAGAAAGCTAGTAATGGAGAAGGTGTAGTCAATCTAGCACATATATTGCGACACTTGATACTGTTTCTTGATAGGTATAAAGCAATTACTTTTTCTCCTTCTTAGGTTATTACAATCATCGTAGATTCTATATATCTTCAATATTTGAACTTGTTACTTGGGTTTTCTTCTTAGTGGGATTTATTGATTCATCATGAAATTAATCATTGTTTTTTTTTAATAATTTGGTAACAGATTTGAAGACTCAATAGTCTACCAACAACGTTTGAGTAATAAGAAGTTGTCTGGATTGATGTTTCAATATGGAAATCATGCAACCCTAAGTAGCGAGCTATAAGGGAAGGGGGATTTTCCCTATGTTTACAACTAGTTATAGACTCTCATAGCATTGAGACAAAGCAGTTCAATATTACTTTCTTTATATTTATCATAATGGGATGGGACACAACCGAGAAGTCTTTAGTGCAAGTATTACATGGAACTAAAAGTGAGTATTTATGGTGTAGTTATGGCTTGAACTCTGTTATGGATTAATCAATACCTTAAGGAAAATGTTTAAGGATAAAGCTTACACTATCTATGGAAGGAAAGTATAGGGATTACTCTATGGAGCTTACTCTAAGGCTTTAACTTTCAAGAGGAAAGTGGCTTTCACTCTTAAGACACCTTAGGGAATTGGACTAAGACTAAGAAATATAGATAGATTTTTGGATTGGGAATAAGGACAGACATGGGAAAGCATAATCTCATATATCATAGTAGATTCAACACAACATTACTGCAACCATGAATGAGGGATAGTAGAGGATAATTGGGGGTTTTACATGTTCAAAATATAGATGTCTTTGTACATTATGTAATGTAATTTCCACTTTAATGTTGGCTAGATAGTTGACAACAAGTCAATTTCCTGCACAACTAGCATTAAAGTTTTATCCTTTGTCCAATAGTTGTCAACATCTCTAGGTCAATTTCCATCATCATCATCGTTAAAGTTATAGCCTATGATTAAGACTTAGTACCAATTGTAGTCCTTTGTTAATTTTTGAAATAAAATCAATTCTCTGATTTCTTGCAGGGAAAGTGCAAGCAATTCTTTCTTGATGGGATGTTTAATAATGAGCTCAGAGCTCGGATTTATTTTTTAGAATGAGGATTCCTTTAGCATCTAAAATTGTGAGTCCTAATAAAGACATGTTCCAAGAGTGACCAAATAGAAATCCCTCAACTCAAGCAAAATAAATGAGAAATATTAATATAATAATAAAAACATCCTTTATACTTGGATAGATAAACTCTACTGCATTTCCAAAAAATGGAAGACTATGTTAATTCCGTAGGAAGTAAAGCATTGAAACATGGCATTTGACATTATGATAACATATACGATAATTACCAAAAACAAAGTCTACAAAAATGCTCACTTTCAGCATGATTTGATGTCCAAAAAAAAAAATTTCCAATATCAATATGATTCATTGTCCAAAAAGTGTATTTGAGTATGGAGAATAAACAGGTTAGAAAGTCCACATAAATTTTTAGTTGCGCTACTTTAATTTGTCAAAGTGAGATAACCTTGCCATGGTAATTAAAATATTGATAAACAATTTGTCTCCAAAATGTTCACTATCAATAAGATTCAATGTACAATAACAAAAATTCCCAATATAAGCCTGATTCATTGTTAAAAAAAGCAATATCAACATGATTCATTGTCCAAAAAAAGTGCATCTTCAATATCAACATAATTCATTGTCCAAAAAAGTGTATGTGAAGATGCAGAATAAAAAGTGCATCTTCAATATCAGCATGATTCATTGTCCAAAAAGTGTATGTGAAGATGCAGAATAAAAAGTGCATCTTCAATATCAACATGATTCATTGTCCAAAAAAGTGTATGTGAAGATGCAGAATAAACTGGTGAGAAATTCAATATAAAGTTTTAGCTGCATTGCTTTAATTTGTTAATCTGAGATAACCTTGCTATGGTAGTTAAAAATATTGGTAAACAATTTGTCTACAAAGTGTTCACTATCAACATGATTCAATGTCCAAAAACAAAAATTCCCAATATCAACATGATTCTGATTCATTGTCCAAAAAAATTCAATGTCCAAAAACAAAAGTGCCCAATATCAACATGATTATTATTCATTGTCTAAAAAAGTGCATTTGAAGATGCATAATAAACTGATGAGAAAGTCCACATTAAGTTTTAGTTGCATTGCTTTAATTTGTCAAAAGTAAGATGGTAGTTAAAAATATTGGTAGCCAATGATTTGGCATCTGTGGTAAACACTTCGCTTTATTTTATCAACAACAAGGTGAAACTACGCTTTATTTTTTATCAACAACAAGGTGAAGCATTGTGGATTTTAACCCAATGTTTATCATTGTGGTATCCATTCTGGAGTGAAGTATTTTGGGATTTGTGGTATCCATTCTTGAATCAATTCATGTGAGATTTGAGTGTTTCCACAATTCAATAGACTTTTAAAAATGTCAACTTCAGCCTCAAGCTGATTTACATAGATTTTTAAAAATGTCAACTTCAGCCTCAAGCTGAATTACATAGATTTTTAAAAATGTTAACTTCAGCCTCAAGCTATATTATAGTTAGAGTTTGAATCAATGAGACACATGTAAATATCAAGAGGAATTTAAAACTCACAAAATTCATTTTTTTTTTCCGAGATACAAGAACTCGTGTGGAATTTTTTAATCCTCAACCAGATATGTAATATAAGATATCAAGCAGTTATGTAATACAAGATGACAATTCACATAAAACTGTAAAACATAAACTATACCTGTAAATATGTAATTTATGATGTTTATGATGGATACTGTTAATAAACATCAGCATTACGTATACTATCCTGGACTCATTGGCTATGTATACCATCTAAGGGAAGTACCTTGTACACATTGGTAATGTTTCTCATGTAGAAATGCAAATCGTGTATCTCTTTTCCTTTTTATTCCTTTTTATATTAAGTTTTTATGGGTGAAAAAATATATTTTTTAATTTTATATAAACCATTATAAATTTATCTAACCTAAATAAAGATAAACAAACAAACATTCAAATTCCGTTCCATTCATAACAACAAAAAAGAAAGTGTAACTTTCATAGTGGTTTAAAAAAGAAACAACTTTCATAATGGGATGACAATCCAAAAGTGTGGGTATCCCACCTTTTATTCACACATCAAACATCCCATCAAGAACGCATTGCTTGCACTTTCCCTGCAAGAAATCATGGAATTGATTTTATTTCAAAAATTAACAAAGGAAAACAATTGGTAGTGAGCCTTAATCAGAGGCTATAACTTTAACGATGATGGTGATGGAAATCGACTTAGAGCCGTTGATAACTATTGGGAAAAGGATAAAAATTTAATGCTAGTCATGCAAGAAATTTACTTATTTCCATCTATCCAGCCAACATTAAAGTGGAAATTACATTACATAATGTATAAATACCTATATATTTTGAACATATAAAATCCACCAATTATCCTCTACTGCCCCTCATTCATGGCTGCAGTAAAGCTGTAAACATAGGACAAAGCCCCCTTCCATTAAAAATTGCTACTTAGGGTTGCAATATTTCCATATCCAACCATCAATCCAGTCAGCTTCTTATTACTCAGACACCATTGGTAGAACGTCGAGTCTTCAAATCTGTTACCAAAATATGAAGAAAATTCAATGATTAGTTTCATTATGAAGTAATAAATGCCAATAAATGTCGTTAAGAAGAAAACCCAAGTAACAAGTTCAAATATTGATGATATATAGAATCTACAGTGATTGTAATAACCTAAGAAGGAGAAAAAGTAATTGCTTTGTACCTATCAGGGAACAGTATCAAATGTCGTAAGCTCTATGCTAGATTGCCTACATATTCTACATAGCTGACTATTTGATTGAAACAAATTTATCTCCCATAGGAATATTAATCTTCACAAGCACAAGTGTGTGCATCAAATAGAAACCTTATGTATACACTCGCTAAGGTCCCATTCTCATACATTTGTGAAGCCCCTGTTATCACAAGTAATTGTAGATGTAAATAAATTAGCATATATACTGCACCTCCAGATTTTCCTTTCCAAGTGATTTCTATACCATATTTATATGTTCAAGAGAAGAATCTAATTCATATGAATTTGGTATGTAGATCTATCACCCTCACATTTAAGATATGAAATGGTAGATGCTGAGATTTTGTATGTGATTATAGGTCCTACAATTAGAGATTTATTGATTGCCACCATATTCAACCCTCTGTCCATGGCCAGTGCCCCTGCACCCTTCTCTGGTAGTATTTTGGCTAATGCATACCACAACTGTGAACATGAAATAAAGTATAATTAGAATAGACTACTACATATCACTTCAAGAATTGGAATATTGCTATTAAAGTTTGCAACTTTGAACTTCATAATCATCAAGAACACCCAAATTTTGTATATATACCCCCAAAAAATTAATGATAAATCCCCACTGCACTGTATATAGTTTTTCTCTGTACAAATATATATACCAGGAACAAACCTAGTTAAGACCTCCCTAACTGGGTTAAGGATGTCAACATTTTATTCTGATTCAGTCTAATCAGTCAAGAGGTTTCGTAATAGCTGTAACCATACTATGGCTAGGTGGTTGCAATCGAACCACTGGCTATGTATCAAGCCTAAAAGATTTCCAACCCACCCATTTTCTATGCTTTGCAATTTGTAATTTGGTCTATCCATGTAGAATTCAAAGCCAAATACAGAACATGACAAAGTCGCATAGATAAAATATTTAAAACGTGATTCTTAGAGGTGTTTCTTTCATGTGAAAGTGATGCAGA
Source organism: Pseudotsuga menziesii (assembly GCA_001517045.1). NCBI lineage: Eukaryota > Viridiplantae > Streptophyta > Pinopsida > Pinales > Pinaceae > Pseudotsuga > Pseudotsuga menziesii. The sequence goes on from LPNX011089245.1 coordinate 67,072, forward strand.
TTAGTTAAGGTATATATTTTTAAGGTATCTACAAGCGATGCATATTAGTTAAATTTTTCAATACAAAGTAATAAATTTGATTTATTTCCAAAATTCAAGTACAACGAAACACAGAGTGGACCAATGTAACAAATCCCTAAGCTAAAATGACCATGGCTAAATATTGATTCTATGTTTGTAACAAACTGCAAGCCATGCAGTTAAACGCTACCCTATTCGATATCTTGCTCCGTGGAGGAGAATTTTTTTTAAACCTCAGTCTATCATCTTCCAACTGTATATGATGACTAAGACTTTAGAGGAAAAAAAATTGAGAACCAGATTATTGTTGCAAGTGTAGAAGGCTCCACAAATTTTTATTAAGATAAAACTAAAAGTGCTAAGTAGATAATTTCTAAATTTCACCTGTGAAATAATTTGCTTTTTTATGAAAAAAAACTTCAAAATTTTTCCAAACATTGGTAACAACCATGAATGAATGTTAAAAATTAATTTCCTAAATATTTTTCATCATTCTCATCCAGATAAATATCTATAAGCAAATAACAAAGTACATGCTAAGCAAGTATAGGTGTTGAGACCTAAACATACTCAATATTTTTGTTTTAATTAAAATTTTGTGTAACCTTGTTTTTGCTTAGAACTTGGATAATTGTTGCTTTTGCCTCTTTTCTTTCTGATTTAAGTTTAAACAATTTTAGTATATTTTTGATCTTCCAAATTTTGTACTAAGTTTTTGTATTTATTAAGATTTTTGAAAGTTGCTTTCATATTTTCAAAAAGTGAGTTTTTATCTAGATCGGCCTTTTCCTTTTGATTTCATGAGATTACCTTCCAAGGCATTGACCACATCAAAAGTTCCCTTGTTAAAATGTATAGAATTCACTCTTACAAATTTTCATCAATAATGAATTGAAATTTTAGTTTGGATTTAGGCTAAACAAAAGTCAAAAGAGTCGATAGGCATGTCACCAAAAGTTTTATGAATTGAGGAAATTAGTTTAGGTTTCACTGAAGTCAATTCATGAAGTCATATTACCAAAATTTTGCCGATAGGAGTTATATTCAATTTTGTCTATACACCATAGACAAAATATTGGAATTCAATTTGATTTCCATGATGCTTTAATGGAGAAATTGCTTTGTATTATGTCGATGAAGTCACTTATAAACCACTTATGCATTACCAAATTTAGGCCTTTTCAATGGAAATATCTATCTTAATGAAACATAAATAAGTCTGCCGATAAAACCCTCAAATCTTTATTGATATAGTGGGAACCACCTTAAGCTTCAATTTTTGTTTTTGTTTTTTGTTTATACATAATAAGATTAACAATTGTTCAATTTGAATTATGTTAATTCTAATATTATAAAATTGAGTTATTCTACATGCATCATGTAACTAATTCTTTTTTTACCATTCATTGTATATAGATGTGGAAGATCATTTATCGCACATGTATTTTGGGATGTTTTTCTTCCATACCTCTTGATATATAATAGAGGTGAAGGAAGTTGCTCTGGGTATGTTGAGAAATATTGTGACATCTCATGCTATGTATGTCATTTGTACACTCATGCTATGTATGTCATTTGTACACTCATCATTGTGACATGATGTGAAGATGGAGAGTAATGAATATGTGGAATTCTGTGTATTGTGAGATGGAGATTTATGAAGAATATAACAAACCAAACATTCCAGTGGATGTTTCCCCATTTGAGGTTTACTATGTATATCTACTGTACTATTCACTTATTCTCTTGTCTCTTATTTCTTACATGTTTTCGTTGCTTGTATGGATAGAAGTATACACTAGTGTAAATATAGTTGTATGTTTATGCATATTCTCATTATTCTAACATGGTAACAGAGCTAGTTGTTGTGCTTTACCTGTTAAATTTGAGCATATAGATTTGTAGACAAACACACAACTCACAAAGAAGATCTCACAATTTACTCAGCCATTGAAGAATGAAACAGTGCAAAAGGATTGCAGCTGTGAATGCTTTCATTAATCAAAAAAGTAATCCAGATAATAATTACAATGATGTAAAATGGATTTAATAGCCACAAGCAATTCGAATCCACATGAGGAAGTTCGAATTGATGACTCTACTTGACTGTAGGTAACCAAGACATTGTCTAAATCACTATTGGAGGACCCAGTAGTTAATTGCCCTTGTCTAAATCGTAATCGGAGTTCTAAAAACACAACCAAGAGTTACATTTAGTATTAAATAATGGTTAACTGACTGTGGTAGGTGAGAAAAGCACCCCACATGTGTGCAATTAATTAAACCATTATTTAACTGAATGTAACTGACTCCTACACCTAGTAGTTAACTGCCCTTGTCTAAATCATAACCGGAGTTCTAAAAACACAACCAAGTGTTACATTTAGTATTAAATAATGGTTAGCTGACTATGGTAGGTGAGAAAAACGTCCCACATGTGTGCAATTAATTAAACCATTATTTAACTGAATGTAGAGAGCTAGAACTGAATGTAACTGACTCCTAACTTGGCTTGACTAGTCATTAACTAAAGTGAACTGACCTTGGTTGGTTTCAGCACTCCCAGTTGCTTCCTAAATTGTAGGGATTGATCTAGGAGACTCCTAAACTTATGCAATCAAATGCAATAAGTGGTAGTGAGCCTCAATTAGTGTTCCCCACACTTTGGTAACTGAAACATGTGCCCCAATTAGGTCAAGTTTAACCAATGGTACTAATGACTATAAATAGACTGGATGGACTCCCGATTTAGACATGACTCCCGATTTAGACATATGACCAAATTTGGACAAGGGAGGATTAATAATCCTAACACCCCCCCTGAATGATAACTTGGACAAATTGTGGGCCATGGTAACTAAGACCATAGGTCACCCATTACATCAAGTAAAATAAAGTAACTGCTCAAAAATAAGGTGCTTGGGGAAAAACCACATGGGAAAAAAAACCCCGTTCTAATTAAGCAGGTAGAATCAGGATCAATCTGGTTCTTCTGTGCACAGGTATCCTGGGGCCTGGCATGTGAACCTCTCCATCATATGTCTGGAGGAATCTTCCTCTTTGGAAGAAGAATGATATGCTTAACTAAATCAGAAACATAGACAGCTGCGGGATGAAGACTGGACCCATGTAGAGCAACTGAAGTCAACTGAAAAGTGAGGAAAGGTTCTTGAGAATTTAGAGAATGTGAAGAACACTCAAGAAACTGATATGTTGCAGCCATGAACAGAAAACCATGAGTGTTAAGAACAGCCCCAAGTGTTAGGAGCAGGTGTCCAGGCGGATGCAGAAAATCTTCCTCTTTACTAGTTCTGTGAGAAGATGAGCATGTGATCAATGGTAGAGAAGCACTGGGACTGTTGAGAGTGAATGCTGGAGCTCCATAGTCTGATATAGCTTCTGAAATAGATAATGAATCACATAATAAAATATCAGCAACCTGATATGAGGAAACTAACACCAAATCCCCATCAACAGTTTTGAAGAGAAAGTGCGGTACTTGATTTTTCACACCGGAATTGGTGAGAGCAGCTACAAGCATGACTGAATGCTTTTGAATTTTAAAATACGAACCAAATAATATCAGATCAGAAAGTAAATCAGATCTAAACAGGTTCAAAACAGATCCAAAACTGTAAAATGGAATCAAATCCCCAGCAGCAATTTTGTAGGAGACTTGCTGTACTTGTTTCATCACACTGTTGATGAGAACAGCTACAAGCGGTACTGAAAGATTATGAATTTGATATATTAAACCAAGAAATATCAGATAAAATCTAAATAAGTTCATATAAGATCCAATAAAGTTAATATCATATTCAAATAAATGGTTAACCGAGACGGTGGATGCACGGCTTTCTTCTTCTTCAAAATTCTGAATTTTGGTGCATGCAATCCTGCAGGAATTTGCTGGAAAAACTAGATCATGGGGAGCGAATGGATCACTCTGGTAATCTGATATTTCTTCCAAAATATCCAAGGTATCACATATTTGCACACCAGAAGCAACATTATAGGAAGAAAAATCAAATTTCTCTTCACTTTAAGAAGCAATTACTAGTAAATTTTGCACAGAATTTAAAGGAAAATCACCAGTGAATGTTTGCATGGAAGTGCAGTAGAATTTTTCTTCAATATCAGAGATTCTAATGTCTTCTTCTGTTTCAGCAATATGAGAAGATGAGATATCAGAGATCTCATGAATTTTCAGAGCATCAGGAGAAGGAGTCACTGCATGGAGACTGTCTTCAATTCGAATTGACTGTGTAGAAGCTTCTGCTTCATCTTCATCTTGAACAACTTCATCAGAGAGAGTACAGGCCGAGACTTTTGAATCAAGGATGCTTATGGTGATGGGTGTGCTCCATGTGCTTCCAAAGGTTCTGTCCAATCTTGTCCAGAGTTCCTCTGGATCTTTAATAGATCTACTGTGGTAGCGCATGCTAGGAGAAAGAGCCAGTTCCATTATTTCAAAAGCTTTATCCTTAGCTTTTAGCCAGTCATTATCACTCTAAAAATTATGTCTACCAAGTCCAATAGACACTGAAAAGAGTTTTTTTCTTCTTAGATATATAATCATCTTCAACTTCCATTCAGAATAGTCTGAGGCATCTGAGGATCGGGTGAGAAGAGGAACTCATGAATTCATTTCGAAGTTGTACCTGCAAAACAAAAAAATGATCCAGTAGGAGATTCGAGGAGGAGAAGTGCCTTGTCCGTCGAGGCTCTGATACCATGTTAAATTTGAGCATATAGATCTGTAGAAAAACACACAACTCACAAAGAAGATCTCACAATTTACTCAGCCATTGAAGAATGAAATAGTGCAAAAGGCTTGCAGCTGTGAATGCTTTCATTAATCAAAAAAGTAACATTAGAGGAAATTTCAACTCAAAATGGGCCTTTTAACTTTTATTCAAATTCCATGTCATCATGTGTTAGCCAATGAAATTTCTTTAAATTTGAAATACCGTATAGGTCTTAAACACTTTTTTAATATAAATTTGGGGATAGGTATCATAAAAAAAACTACCTTTTTTGTTTGTATTTTTGACATATCTCCTCATGTTTTTACTCAAATTTCGATCGGGAGAGCTCATTGGATGCGGAATTAAATTCCGCATCCAACGAGTACCCACTCGGCATACTTTTGACGGACCCCGCTACCC
>LPNX011089245.1:72445-135312 GCA_001517045.1 Pseudotsuga menziesii
ATCGGAGTTCTAAAAACACAACCAAGTGTTACATTTAGTATTAAATAATGGTTAACTGACTGTGGTAGGTGAGAAAAGAACCCCACATGTGTGCAATTAATTAAACCATTATTTAACTGAATGTAGAGGGCTAGAACTGAATGTAACTGACTCCTAGACCCAGTAGTTAACTGCCCTTGTCTAAATCATAACCGGAGTTCTAAAAACACAACCAAGTGTTACATTTAGTATTAAATAATGGTCAACTGACTGTGGTAGGTGAGAAAAATGTCCCACATGTGTGCAATTAATTAAACCATTATTTAACTGAATGTAGAGAGCTAGAACTGAATGTAACTGACTCCTAACTTGGCTTGACTAGTCATTAACTGAAGTGAACTGACCTTGGTTGGTTTCAGCACTCCCAGTTGCTTCCTAAATTGTAGGGATTGATCTAGGAGACTCCTAAACTTATGCAATCAAGTGCAATAAGTGGCAGTGAGCCTCAATTAGTGTTCCCCACACTTTGGTAACTGAAACATGTGCCCCAATTAGGTCAAGTTTAACCAATGGTACTAATGACTATAAATATACTGGATGGAATCTCGATTTAGATATGACTCCCGATTTAGACATATGACCAAATTTGGACAAGGGAGGATTAATAATCCTAACATTACCTTCTTCAGCAATTCTTTGAATCGTTTTTTATAAGCAACGATTCTTCATATTTGAGAGTTGGGTCCTCCAATTTTTTGTAGATTTGACATTTAATCTATCATACCCAAGTGGTAGTTTTTTAGATCTCATAATTTTGTTGCAAGTTTGATATTTTTTTTCAAACCATAACCTTCATCATTAGTTTTTGTTGTAGGTTTCCGTTGGTGGTTAAAAGATTTTTGGTTTTGATATTTTTGTGCATTTATGGGGTTTGAAAGGTGTTCCATTGCATATGAAATGATTTTTATAGTTGGAAACACCTTTGTTTAACTAGAAAGTTTTATGTTTTCCCAAGATACTTCCATTTTACTAGATCTAGAGGTTTTGGGTAGCTTTCCGCTAATACATAGCTTATACATAACAAAGGAGCATATGACCTAGGTACATATGCACCTTATAGGTACATTACAATTCACTCAAATTTACAGCAACAATAACCCTACACGTCCAACACAGATTAGATCTATACTTCTTTCATGCCAAGATACTCCAAGAGTGAAGTTATGAACATAACATACAAACTTGGCAAGTATTCTAGAATGGCCACTTAGGAAACCCTATGTTTTAGGGTAGTTACCATAATAAAACATTAAATAAAGTTGATGTTGAAAATAGTTATCATTGATGTCAAAGGAGTTCAGTAATGACAAAGGAATAACCAAATACATGATGGCAGGGCACAATCGGTGCAAGGTAAAGGAATAACAAAGGAAGCGATGACATGAAATGTATAATGACATGGAATATGTGATGAGGCTGGAAAGACACATGAGGTGTTATCATGAAGTCAATGTTGCAATCTAACATCATTATGTTTGAATTGAGAAGGAATATTTATGCATATCTTTGTGTAAATGAATAATTAACTCCTTGTGTGTCTAAATCATGAATGGATTGATAGTTTGAATACATGTACAAATGAATCCACAAAGATAATGTGTAGATCTAGCAAGGGGATCAAGTCGGGTGAATTCTGATTGAGCTTTATTGATCAATCATATGATCAATCAACACAGAGTTGTGGAGTTGCAGTCAGCTTATTTAGTAGAAGTTAGAAGGCTAAGATCATATCAAGAAATTGGATCGACGGTAGGGAAAGAATCTGCAAAGTAAATGTGTGTGGAAGATAACATTCTAGAGCACCAAAGTGAATTTTCTTATTTAGAAGAGGTTGGATGAGTAAGATCGTATCAAGAAAATAGATCGTCGGCAGGGAAAGAATCTACAAAGTAAATGTGCGTGGAAGATAACTTTCTGGAGCGCTAAAGTGAAGTTTCGTGTCTGATAACTGATCAACGAATGAGAAGGATTCCACAAAGCAATCGATGGTTCATAAGAGTTGTGGAAAGAGATTTGCGAAATCCCATTTCAAAAAATTTGGGAGGCACTTCTGCAATCCGCAATCCACAATACGGAAGGTATCTACAATCCGCAATCCACGGAGTGTGGAAGAAGTCGTACAAAATACGAATTGCGGAAGAAATTTTGAGAAAAATCGAAATATAGACCTACAACCCACAATCCACAATTGCAAAAGAAAGGATTTTCTGATTGCAGAAAGGTCATTGCAGAAGCAATTTTCGAGAAAAGTCAAAATGCATACCCACAATCCGCAATTGCAGAAGCAAGAAGTTTTCGATTGTGGAAAGGTAGTTGCGGAAAGGTAATTGCGGAAGCAATTTTCGAGAAAAGTTCAAATGCACATCCATAGTCCACAACCCGCAATTTCAAAAGGAATGAGTTCCCTCAAATTGGGGAAAGGTTGTTGCAGGAAGACAACTGCAGAAATCTAATTGTGGAAAGGTAATTGTCCGCAATCCGCAATTCACAATTTCGAAAAGTTAATTGCGTAAATATGATTACGGAAAGGTAAATGCGAAAAAGTCAATGCAGAAAAGTCTGCTACATAGATATTATTGCAGAAAGGAGTCTATGAAAATACAACTGCAGGGGGACATGAATAATAAATCTAAACAGAGTTAAAATGATAAATAGAGAGACACAATTTACTCCTTGGAAGAATGTGATTAACAAAGGGATGCGATTTTGTGAAAAGACACAATGAACCAGTGCAATGGTTTGATGAAAGGGAATGATAAAAAAAATTATAATGACGTGATTATTGAAAAGGCATGATTATGGACAACATTTAAATAGAAGATCGATTTGATAGTAGGGCGTCTCTAGATTTTAGATCGATGTGGCAAGAAGTAAAACAAAGACCAAGGGAGACATAAGTAGATCTGGAAGTTTGATAAAAACATACTAGGGTGGTAGGGTGGTGCTAGGGAAGGATACATTCTTGCAAGGGGGCCGTAGCCTCCTTCAAGTGGTAGCTAATAAATAGGGTGTCGTAGAATCCTTTCAGTAGTAGTTGATAAACAAGGGTGTCGTAGAATCCTTCCAGTAGTAGTTGATAAACACGGGGGTCGTACGCTCCTTCTAGTGGTAGATGGTAAATAGGGTGTCATAGCATCCTCTCAGTAGTAGATGATAAAACCAGGGGGTTTTAGTCTCCTTCTAGTAGTTGCTGGTAAATAGGGTGTAGTACCATCCTTGTCTGTAGTAGCAGGAATAAATTATTTGCAAATATAATTTTTCAGTAATAGGAAGTATTGGTGGTTTTTCCAATTAAGATTCCACGATAAATTTGTGTTTTGTGTATCACGTTGATCATGTGTGTTATTTAATAAACAAAATATTTTAAATTATTAAAAAGTTTTCAAGACTGATTCACCCCCCCTCTCAGTATTGTCCAATATTCCAACAATTGGTATCAGAGAAGGATCCTTCACTACAACTTAATCATTGGAAGGATGATCCTATTAAAAACCACTATGGATCAACAAGAATGAATGGCTTCCAATAAAGCTCCAACACTTAATAAAGGAGAATATGCAGTATAGAAAATAAGAATGTGAGTGTACTTACAATCATTAGGATATGGTGTATGGAATGCAGTAATATCTGATTACATTCCACCAAAGAGAGTAAGGACTACAACTCAGAATGAATTTAAGAATAATAACTTAAGGGAAATAGAGGCCATACTTGATGGATTACCTCAACCTATCAAATAAAATATAGAACCATGTCTCTCAACTAAGGGACTCTGGGTCAAATTGGAGAAACTTTACTCAGTTGAACAAAGAGCAGAAGCAAGCTTTTCTCTTTTCAAGAATGAAAGTGACGATGAAGAATCTTGCAACCATAAGGAGGATCAAAGGACTAAAACCATAAACAATATTTTTTTTTCCATGGAAGATAGTGAAGATGAAGAGATAAGTGAAAATGAAGAAAATATATTCATGTAGACAGTAACTTCATAAGATGATTTAGAAATGGAAGGAGTGGTGGGCCTAAAGGCAGGACTCATAAGAGCTCTTAAATAATTCAGAAAGAGCAAAATGAAGAACAATTATTTGGAAGAAAAGTTGTCAAAATGCCAAGAAGAGAAGAAATCAAAAGATAAAGGGTCAAGTCAAATTATTATTTATTTAAATCACCAACTTCAAGAGGCCAAGAATATTGAAGAGGACCTAATAGTGCAGCTCAAGAAGAGGATACAAGATTCTGAAGAACTTGAAACATAGATTATTCAACTTAGAAAAATGGGTTGATCAAGAATCTATAAAATCAAAGTTTGAGAACAAATCAAGGAAATTATATGAAATCCTAAGTGTCCAAATACTAGGAAGCGATAAATCTGGATTAGGATTTAACAAAGACAAGAGGCCAATATATTCCTCTTTCATAAACCAAGATGGAAATAAAAGAAGCTATGTTGTTTCACTCAAGAGCCCAATTAAAAGGGAAGAAATTAAGAAATATGCTCCTCTCTTTCAAAGAATAGATATGATGCCTACAATACGAATGACAAGTAGATATCATCAAATCTTTTTCGTCCATTGCTACTCTTTTAATAATTTTGTACATAAAGCCCTGAATTGCAAAGAATATGAAAAGTTTCATATCTATAAGAAGAATATACCCAAGCAACAAAAGAATTACAGGAACACTAATTCCATTCATTAGAACTCTGTGCATCCTCCTAAGATGAAAAATTTGAGAAGACATGCAAATGAAAATAACCATTACAAAGATCAAAGATTCTATAAAATGGCATTCCTTGGATATTGTCATTTTGCTGTCACAAGTTTGGTCACAAGGTTGCTGATTGTAGAACCAAAAGAAAAGATAAAAGTTTGAGAAGCAAAAAAGAAAAAAACAATTCAAAATATAGAAGACTAGTAAGCAGGGTACCTCATTGAAACATGTGGAGAAGGAAGCCAGATTACAAAGACTCGTAAGAAACACAAATTTCAAATATCAGTGAAGCTTCCAAAGATGATGATGAGCAAAATAATGATATAGAAAAAAATGGCATCCATTCCGAGGGAAATCAAGACGAATATGTAAATCAATACACCAATGGAGATAAAGATGATCATGGTAGATACCTTTGCTAAAAGGGTTTCTCATGACCTGGAAGAGAACCTTGAAATTAACATTAGAAGGGATCATATACTCAGGGGGAGTTAATATCAAAAATTGCATTTGGTACTTGAAAAATATCAGTTGGTAAGAATAAAGGAATGTCTTGAGCTTGCCATCAAAACAACAGGAAGAGAGTCATGAGAAATAATTGGTAAAAAGCTATCTTCCTCACAGACAAGAAGAAGTGTAGAAGTGACAAATTGAAGACTTTGCTAGAGACCATCCATGTGACAAAGTGAAGCAACATGAAAGTATTAAAGTGAATGATTCGAGAATACCACAAAGTCTATAACTAAGATAGCATAAGATATTTTTATGGCATTAAAGAATCCTTAAAAGAAGAACAAGTTATATGATACATAGAAATCCAGTATGCAAGGAAACTAAAGGTTAGTTGAAAAACATCAATAGTAAAACTGATGACTATAAACTCTGTCACAAAAAGAAGGATACTTTATGATAAGTGAAGAAAACTTAATATTTTAAGTCTAAGAAATACAAAAGAAGAATTGTGATGAAGGGAAAATAGGTGATGATCATGAGAGCTAACTACATCCAAGGATTATGAAAATAGATTACCTTGAAGACTGAGAAATTTCAGTGAACTATTTTTTAATATGAATGTGGGATTAAGCATATATGAAAGAAATCAATGAACATTAGACTTGATGTGACACTCCCATGACATCCATTGACAGCATGATGACATCTTCATGGATGAAAAAGTATATTGAAAGAGACTTAAGCACATATTGATGAAGGTCCCAAAGAAGATACATGTTAGCTAAATAAAATAAAAAAACAAACTGATTTAAAAAATCACAGTCATAGAACATATACTAGAACTGATAGAGTTACCTATTAAATATGATCACTTAGTAAGAAAACTAAGATACTATCTATCCATGTTTTATGGGAAGCATGAATAATCAAGTACTTAATAAAAATGGGAAGAATCGCTATGAGAAGACTGAAGACATAGATTTGGCATACTTTTGAAGGAAAAGATTGGGATTCAGGCACATATCAATTGATGAAGTTCTCATAGAATCGCATATATGAAATTGTAGCAAAGCATGTTGTTGAAAGTGTGTTGGAAATCTTTCTGTTGAAAAGTGGAAGGTGTAACCTGTGGGTTTCAACCATGAATATTGGTTGCCTTAAAAGTCTCCATCCAGGACAAATGTCTTCCAAAGATCCTCATAAAATACCTTGATATACATACATGAAAATGTTTGATGAGTGAAAAAATGAGATTGTGATAAATATTGTAAGTTGATGTGCAAAATAGTGCATGGAATTCCAACACTACTCACAAATAGAAGTTTCTCTTGGGATAGTCATCACGTTGGTTTGAAGTAACAAAAACAAAAACTCATCAATGGGACAAAAGGAAGCAATGTGATAGGGGCAGTCTATGAGTTTATCATCGAGGTTATCATTCAAAGAACTTAATGCAAGAAAGAAAATCTTAACCAGATCATAACAAAATGGTTACTACCAAGTCAAGTTAAACAAAAGGGAGATTGTAAAAGCATAACATGTTATCCTTTGTCATTGTTGTCAAAGGGGGAGAATGTTTAGATATTGCCATCAATGCCAAAGGGGTAGAATGTTGAAAATAGTGGTCATTGATGTCAAAGGAGTTCAATAATGACAAAGGAATAACCAAAGACATGATGGTAGGGAAAAATCAGTGTAAGGTAAAGGAATAACAAAGGAGGCAATGACATGGCATGCATAATGATGTGGCATATGTGATGAGGCTAGAAAGACACATGAGGTGCTATTGTGAAGTCAATGTTGCAATATAGAATCATTATGTTTGAATTGAGAAGGGCTATTTATGCATATCTCTGTGTAAATGAATGGTTGACTCCTTGTGTGTCTAAATCATGAATGGATTGATAGTTTAAATATCTGTACAAATGAATCCACAAAGATAATGTGTAGATCCAGTGAGGGGATCAAGTCAGGTGAAGTACGATTGATCATGATTGATCAATCCTATGATCAATCAATGCAGATTCGTGTAGTTGCAGTCATCTTATTTAGCAGAAGTTGGACAGCTAAGATTGTACCAAGAAAATAGATCGACGAAAGGGAAAAAATAGGTAAAGTAAATGTGCATGGAAGATAATATTCTAGAGCACCAAAGTGAAGTTGCTTATTTAGTAGAGGTTGGATGACTAAGATTGTATCAAGAAAATAGATCGACGACATGGAAATAATCTGCTAAGTAAATTTGCATGGAAGATATCATTCCAGAGTGCCAAAGTGAAGTTTCATGTTTGATAACTGATCAAAGAATGAGGAGGATTACACAACGATATCGACGGTTCATAGGAGTCATGGAAGCCCATTTTGAAAAAATTGGGAGGCACATCCATAATCCGCAATACGAAAGGTATCCACAATACACAATCCATAGAGTGCGGAAGAAGTTGTGCAAAAACAATTTCAAGAAAAATCGAAATATAGACCCACAACTCGCAATCCACAATTGTGGAATAAAGGAGTTTCAAACTATGGAAAGGTTGTTGCGGAAAGATAACGACGGAAGCAATTTTTGAGAAAAGTTGAAATGCATACCCACAATCTGCAATTACGGAAGGAAGAAGTTTCCAATTGCGAAAAGGTAGTTGCAGAAAGGTAATTGCAGAAGAAATATTTGAGAAAAGTCAAAATGCACATCTACAAACCACAATGTGAAATTGAAGAAGGAATGAGTTCTCACAAATTGCGGAAAGGTCATCGTGGAAAGACAATTATGGAAAGCTACTTGCGGAAAGGTAATTATCCACTATCTGCAATTCACAATTTCGGAAAGATGATTACAGAAAGTTAAATGTGGAAAAGTTTGTTGCAGAGATATTATTGCAGAAGTGACGTTGCGGAAATACAATTACAGGAGGACGTGACTGATAAATCTAAACAAACTTAAAATGATAAACAAAGAGACATAGTTTACTCCTTAGAAGAACATTATTAACAAAGGGACGAGATTTTGTGGAAAGACACAATGAACTTGTACGTGGTTTGATGAAAGGGCATGATAAACAGAATTATAAGGACATGATTATTGAAAAGGCATGATGATGGATAATATTTCAATAGAAGATTTATTTGATAGTAGGGTGTCACTATAGTTTAGATTGATGTAGTAATAAGTAAAACAGAGACCAAGGGAGACATAAGTAGATCCCAAAGTTTGATAAACACATACTAGGGTGTTAGGGCAGTGCTAGGGAAGGCTACATGCCTACAAGGGGGTCGTAGCCTCCTTCCAGTGGCAGTTGGTAAATAGGGCATTGTAGCATAATTTTAGTAGTAGTTGATAAACAAGGGTGTCATAGAATCCTTTCATTAGTAGCTGATAAAGAAGGGGGTTATAGCCTCCTTCCATTGGTAGCTGGTAAATAGGGTTCCATAGAATCATCTCAGAAACAACTGATAAAACCAAAAACTGGGACCAGTTAAAGGTCACACCCTATGCACATTGCTCTGCAATCTCTACTGCTACCCCAATGCATTCATTTGGACGCATCCTGTGCAACAACTTGCATGACAGGATCCTTGCAGTGAACCTTACTGTGACATCTTCGATGAGGGGAATTGAGAATCCCATACCCACACATTGAAGCTTATACTTCGTTTTCATCTTAGCGATATCCCTACCTTGGCACAAACACGGTGCGGGGTCTTCTCCTGACTTCGATAGTCCTGTGATCGACGATATAAGCTCGACGTTGATAGGGTATGGATGATTAAAACATAGGAATCCTCTATGGAAACAGACCAAGAGTTGTTTCACATATGTGTTGGCCTGCACACTATGGCCAAAATGGGGCATGAATAGCAAGTTTATCAATATTTCCTGGTTGACGCCAGCAGCCCACTTCATTGGTTTAAGAACCTTGGGCCTATTCAGACCTATTTGAATCATGACCATGCATTTTGTTCTTTCCAAACCCTCACGTAGATGACTGTCAAAATCCTTGAAGTTCAACTTGGTGAGCTTCGACATTATGTCCAGTAGCAGCGGTATGTGCTTAGGGATCCGAAGCGCTACTAAGAATGTATTAGCTTTTGTGGGGAGCTCCACTGAATCCACTTTGGCTCTCCTTGGTTGGACATAATGGGGAATTTTTTAATCTCTCTCCTCAGCTTGTAGGTTTCTATGTGGTGGGGATTCCTCTATCAGATATTCCTCGAGCACGTATTTCTCCTTTGACGCTTTCCCAACGTTGTCCACTACAGCCTTGGCCTTGCATTTTTTGGATAGTGGTGGCCCAGACAGCTCCCCAGGATCTCTCTCCCCAGCTTGTCTCGGCTCCATGATAGGTCTTGTAGGTGCAGTGGGCGGGTTATGAATAGGGTTCGGCACAGGGCTCGAATGCAGGGGTCTAACAGGGGCCAAACCAGGGGGTCGAATAGGGCCCGAAGCAAACGCATGGTGCTTTCTTGTTCACGCCATTGTGTTGAGTTCTAGTTCTTACTCTGGTTTCTATACTTTAGGTGATTGAATTTATTTCTTAATTGGGCATGGTGGTGTAACATTTATGTCAGATAAATCACTGGCACTAGAAATATCAATAACCATGGGTTGTCGCTCTCATGGTGTTACAGGCTTCGGCTTTGTAATCTCTCGGCTCTGGTTCTCTTAGCTCTCTCTGCGTGTATAAAATATTGTTTGATGTCAAAGCCCTATATTTATAAACCTGCCAACGTGTTGTTCAGTTGTCATGCGATGGGAGGTCGAGGTCTAATCGGTCACATGGGCTTCTTAGTCGACGCGTTCCTTCATTAAATCAGCAACTTGAGTACTGCGCTGTACATGTCAGAATAATTATGGTAGTTATGTCAAGGATGACTAATGGGACCAAAAATCACGTCATCATTCTCCTCGTATATCGTCGAATTAATGACACTTAGCTGTCATAACTGCCTCAATATTCACTAGATATTTGTATGTTAATGTCATCCAGCTTGTCATTTCTTCTTTTCCCAGTACTTTCCACTTTTTCCTATAGTGTACGCTTTTTCCTGTGCTTTCAGCTAGTTTCTCCATAGATGTGCAACAGAATAGTTTACATCTTTTCTTTCTTTCCCATTTTTTTTCATGCGAAACACAATTCTAGCCAGGGATGTTATGACCATCATATTATGGTTTCAGGTGACTTTTGTTCACCATACCTACGACATATGTACCATACATTTTCTATAATTTTATTGCACTGACATTAGTGATATGCATGATCATGTATGGTCCTAGCCAATGTGTTTTCAACTTGCCTGGATGTTTGAAAAACTTACTGTCATACAACAACAAGAGTCCTCTGACTTTGAATGGTTTGATCCAAATATGGAAATCATGCCAAGATTTCTATCGTTGCTTCTCAACTGTCTGATGAAATCCTATGATGAAGCGTTCCTCTTCCATCTGAACAAGTTGCATCAAACTTTTTTCTATAGCATTCCCATTGGTCATCATTGTCAGCATAGAAATACGTAGGCTCGACACAATGTACTCCATTGGCACAAAAACTTCCTGCCCATATACTAGACTGAATGGGGTGTGCCCTGTTAGTCTCTTGCAAGTTGTATGATACACCCATAACACAGCTGAGACTTTCTTATCCTAGTCATCTTGGCGCACATTGCATACCTTGTTCAATGCATTCTACAGAATCTTGTTGAAAGCTTTGATCGTTCCATTCACCTAAGGATGATAGGGTGTCATCTTCTCATGCTGGATCTGAAACTCTACAGTTAGATCAACAATTATTTTGTTAACAAAATGCATACCTTGGTCACTTAGTAGTATCTTTGGACAGCCAAATATGGTGACTATGTTTTCAAACAAAAACTTTGCCACAGTCGCAATGTACAATCTTTAACAGGCGCAACTTCAACCCATCTAGTTAAATAATCTATCGCAATGATAATGTAGCGTGTGCCAGTTCTCTTTCCTGGTGGACTAAGAGGTCCAACAAAATCAACTTCCCACTTGTCAAATGCTTGAAGGGTTATCCATGACACAAATGGCATCCCATCGCGGGGCGATGGTTTTCCTGTTCTTTGGAAGATATCACAGCACGTGTAGAATATTTTGGTATCCATGTGTATGGTTGGCCACCATAGTCCTGCTTGCAATATCTTACACATAGTTTCTTTTCCCAAGTAGTGTCCTCCTGTGACAGCAGCATGTGCTTCTCTCATTATCTAAGTTCATTCATAATAAAAAACACAGTGGCGCAGTATTTCATATGCGCCTAACTTGTACATATGTCCCACAATGAATTTATAATCGACGGCTTTGACAACCAAATGTTTTTTCTGATTAGTTGAAATTCCTTTAGGTGCATAGCTTGTGCTTAATAAGTGAATGATGGCATTAAACTCATGGTAATGATCATCCATCATGTGGATCGCAAATAGTTGCACATTAGAAAAATTATCTTCTAGGCTGGTTGGCTCTTCACCACTTTCTATCCTTGATAGGTGGTCTGGCCTGACATTCAGTCGACCAGGTTTGACAATGACCTCAAAATCAAATTCTTGAAATAGGAGAAGCCATCTACAGATCTCCCCCCCCCCCCAACACTGGCTTGTTGAATAGGTATTTTAGCGTTGAATGATCAATGTACATCTGAAAATGCCCACCCAACAAAAAGTGTCTGAACTTTTGAAGTGCATAGACCATATAGAGGCCTTCTCTTTCCGTTATCATGTAGCTCTTTTCCCTTTTTTTAGTTTTATGCTTGCAAAATAAATAGGGTGGTCTAGCGCACCCTCTCCTTGTTGCATCAATACTATGCCGAGCACGACAAATGACACCTCAAAATGAACATGGAACTCCTTCTTGCAGTCGAGGAACACAAGTATTGGCGTAGTAGGTATCTTGTTCTTTAATTTGTCCAAGCTTTCTTGGAAAGCTGGTGTCCACTGAAACTTTGCATCCTTTTTCAACAATTTCTCCATAGGTACAGTGATATCTGCATATCCTCTGATGAACTTTCTGTAGTAGCCTGTGTGTCCTAGCACTGATCTTAGTTGTGTGTCTGATGTAGGTGGTGGTAAGTCGAGGATAATCACAATTTTTGCTGGGTCGACCAAAATACCATTGCGACACACGACGTGACCCAACAAAACACCAAATTGTGTGCAAAAAATACATTTCTTAGAATTAAGCGCAATCGGATACTAGTGAAAATGGGCTAGCATCTTGCAAAAATTGTCAATATGGTCTCTTACTAGAGCAAACACAGTCCAATCATCAAAATATACCTCAAGAAATTTATGAATAAAATCTTTAAAAGCAGAGACTACTATTCAAGAAAAAATAGCAGGTGCATTCTTGAGTCCAAAAGGAATTACCGTATACTAGTAGCATCCCCATTCAGTGATGAAGGTCATTTTGTGGCGGCCCTCCTTCATGATTCTGAATTGGTGGTAGCTAGAGAGGCCATCGGTGAATGAATACATCTCTTTAACTCTGACGCTTTCAAGAACTTCATCTGTAAACAGTGTTGGGAATGGATCATGTAAGAATGCATCGTTTATCTTCCTTAGGTCGACACAGGTTCTAAATTCACCTACTATTTTCTTATCCTGGATTACTATAGGGCTGATCCATTCTGATTCCTCAACAGGTTCAATGATTCCTACATCAAGCATACGATCCAATTCTGCTTTTACCTTCTCTTTATACATTGGATTCAACCTATAGGGTCGCTGCTTACTGGGTTTAGCGTCTGGTCATAGGAGTATTTTGATCTCCCCTAAATCTCCCACTATCCCCTTCAACTCAAAAAATTTGGTAAGGAATAGGTCCTAGTACTCATGTAGAAAATCTAGGATCTTTACGACTATCTCTTCATCCCAAAAATCTCCTATATTGGCAAACTTTGGGTTCTCTGATGACCCAATGTTTACTTTCTTGTTTTTCAATGGATCAAGGAACCGGTCACTTGAAAGACCACTTCCTTCTACTGTGTGGGTACCCTCTGATTATGGTATGTTTATGTTAGTTGGATCGTCATTTGGGTCTCCAGCCAGATTGTAGCAATCCATCCATTGCTGAATGGTCGCATTGCACTGGTGAGAATTGGCCGCTTCAACATGGATTTCAGCGAATATATTCTCCTTTATCGCTTGAAGTGCAATATCTACTGTAGGCTGGTCATCAACAAATTCAAATGTGTGCGCGAACTTCTTAGTGAGCCGTTCCCAATCCTGGTTTCCTTTCCACAATTCCATAGATGTATACCGGGTTCTAGGTGTCATTTCCAATGTATGTATGAAATGATAGACCCATTCCTGTCGTGGATACTCTGCAAATACGATGTGACAGTGGTTAAGATGTTCAATAGGGTTCACCAGTCCTGAATACTTGTGATTCATGAGGGTGACCTCTTCACCAAATCTGACTTGCATCAATCTTCTGCACTGTGGCCAATCTTTTGTGGACTGCTTGTGGACACCCCACCTTCTAGCGGGTGTAGATTTTAGCCCATGATGTAGCGCAGACAAGCACTACGATTCTATTACAAGTCCTTCAAACTTAGTTAAGAAGGTCACAAGGTTAGGTAAACCCTCATAGTTGGGTAGCTCTCTTAACTCATTCTCCACCTGTCACACATACCTTGTAACTCTTGCACACCTCCTCATAGAGACCTCATGTAGTTTGTTTTTCCAATTCTCCAAGGCCTCCCATGAGTCGAATGTGTAGGAACTAGCACTCTTCCAGCTGAGGTTTCCATCTGCAGTTGGATTGATATAGTCTTCTTGCATGGCAGTGACATTGTAGATCTAGTCGAGATAGTCAATCAGCCCCTCTTTGTAGACAGGTTCAATGTATCTTTATCACTCTAATGGATCAATTGGTGACACTACCCTCATCTCTTCATCCTCAAATGAGAGAATCATTTTCTTGAAGTTTATAATGGTTTGGTTGTCTATGGCCCAATCTATCCCTAATAGCGCGAGGTATGGGTTCATGTCATCAACAATGTTAATGAATTCAAATTCTGCAAATGCGTAGAACCCTTCAATGTCAACAGGAACCTGACTCAACCGGCCAATGGATAGGACCTTTGCCTAATCTGCAAGTCACAACTGGACAGGGGACCTGTTAGTGTCAAGATCGTGCCCATAGGTTGGGAGGAAAAGGGCTCTCTCCTGAGAAATAGTAGAACCGCTTTAGACTGTGCCTCTGGCCCTGTGTAGTCAGGGAGGGATCTCTTGCTCATTTTCAGGTTTACTTCATGTAGGATATTCGATCAAGAACCGTCAGGAGGCCAGACTCCTGAATGGGAGGGGTACATTAATGTAAGGTGTAGGTGGGACTATCAAAGTAAGGGACTATTGGGCAATGGATTCGAAGGTCCAGGTAGGGAACATATTGTGGGAGGTAAAGAATGGTGTAAATTTACAAACAGAGGCAAGATAGTTGTCGATCTTGAAATCATGAGATTTTTAGCGGGTGATTAGTAGATGAGAAGGAACAGTCCATCACGTAGAGCACCGACAAGATGAATTCTACGTAACTTTACAAGAAAACTTAAATGAATGTCTGAAAAAATAGACGGAGCATAGCATGTATGAATTCCAAACTATTATACACTCATTTCAGACATGAAAGAAATCAACAAACTGGAATGAAAAAAGGATGAACATTTCACGTAAAGAAATTACATATTAAAAGAAGCAATGACACAGGAATCTCTGCCTTGAAAGACAATCCTTCCTCTACAAATTTATTCATAACACAGAAACCGGAGACTAATTACAATGGAGAGCCTCAGCCCTTGAAAGTTTCCCAACCAACCAAATTTTTATCTCCCTCTGCCGAGAGTGTATTTGTACTATTTTAGTGCTGAGATTACTCCCCGAAACAAACCTAAAAACTATTTCCAGTCACAATCAAATGTTAATAGTCTAGAGAGTGGAACTATTTCCACAATTTACAAATATTCATAAAAATTATGGAGTAAGTGGGTGCACTTGGTCCGGGTGAGATCCTGACGTGCTTGGCTACTGTTTTGGATCTTGAGTACAACGCCCTTCCATCTGCTTTTAGGTAAGTCACATTTTATTGGGTTTTGGACCTTTTAGCTTGCCTGATGAGTCATCATAATTCCCTTCTTCTATCCAAAGTGTGGGTTTCTACTGTGTTCAAATGTGGCTTTCTGCATAGGCACACACTGGTAGGGCAGTTTGCATATTTCGCTTGCTCAAACTCATCCGCCACCTCCTTCCTCTCCGGGTAACACTGTTAGGAGTGGGGTCTAGAAGAAGGTTTGCCTTGCTCCTGGCCAAGGAAAGCCTTTGCGGTGACTTATCATTCTTGTACTCATCCCCTCCAATGAGTTGGGTTGTCCCATAGGCAATAAGGTTGAGCATACCTCCACCAGCCCATCACCCTTGGCAAGTGGAATTTACAAACTGGGCTTTGCAGGTATTAGACCCCTGACGCTCCCATTCGAATAAATGCTCCTACAGAGAACAGTCCAGGACTGTCTCCTTATGTGGAGGTAGTGATGGTATCATGGGTTCCTGAAAAAACACCTACGGGGAGCGAGTTTCCAAGCAATGCGTCGTTGGAGGTGCGTGTATATGAAGGCGGGTGTATCTCTCATAACTCTTCATGTCTGGGCCCCGATGAATGGTGTCATCCTTGGCATGGAACACCAAGGTGACATGTGAGGGAGGAAATTTTCTCTCCAACCATCAGCACACCTAGATGAACAAGCTTTTTGAGCTAGATCACCATTGCTGAACCCTTCAAACTTCTATGGACTAGCAACGAAATGGAGACTTGGGCTCTGGAAATATGTTAGCTCATCCTCAACATTCCAAAGGAAATATATACAAAGATTTGAGACTAAATTTTGCAATGATCGATCAACATTCTCACACATTCTGCCATCGAGTGTCTTTGGTGCTAGCATGTGTGAGAGCGCGGGCATGGTGATCCTTCACCTGCTGGGAATCTAGTCACATCGCTTCACTGGTTGCGACACCTTACCGTTTGTTGTGGGAAATATTTTTGGAGACCACCTTGTATAATTGATCCATGCTACAAAGCACATGAAGTGGACACTCCCATGCTTCCCTACTTCTTTTTCTATGTGTACCACATGCCAAACCTATGATCTGGGGAAGTTATTGTTATTGGATGCGACCTTTGCCTTAGGTTTATCACAAATGGCATCGGTGGAATTGAACAATATGCCAAGAGGAAGATTATGTGTATGAACATCCCCTCCACTATCATCTTTGCACTGGATGCAACACTTACAACCTTGATGCTTCCTCAGCCCTTCGATTTGGGGGTGTTCCACATCCGTCGTCCACATTTCATTACTTCTGCTGCCAATTCCCCTTTCCTGTATCCAACGAGCAGCTTTAGATCGTGGCGTGTTCTTACCTATCCATCATGATAGACCTTTCTGTGCAACCGTCGATCTGAGTGGGTCCTATCACCTCTTCATGATCCTAACATTGTCTGCGCTAGTTCAGATCGCTAAAATAACCTCGACCATAGATCTATTACCTTCTTTGTCATGACCATTGATATTTGCAACCAGTACCACTTTTCACAATTTGGAATCGCAACTTTATCCACACAATTCTGGCTTACGAAATAATCCGGGGCCGTAGATCTGCTTTTTCTTTCATCCCCTCCATTAGATATTTCTTCCCTTTAACCTATTTCACGATTTGGGAAAGTTCCTTCTATCGAGCATGTTTTCTCAGCGAAACTGTTTCGGGCCGTCGATCAGGTTTCGCCTTGATCTTGGCCCTTCATTGTTTTCTAGTTTTAACAGACTCTACGAATGCCAAAATTTGACCATTCTCTCATGTCTTTGGCCAAAACCATGATATATCGTCGCTCTTCTTCCTTGTGCTCCTGGATTGTTGGTCTATGATTCCTTTCCCTATCATTATCGCAGCTAGAAGTCTTCACCTCTGGAGGAATATACCACCGTAGTTTGAGCTCTCTTCATTATCTGATGGTCTCAAAACATGGAAAATGTGCCTCTGATAATTTGAAAGGCGCTCACATAATTTTCAAATGAATAGGACCTTTTTCGAGCTCTGTCAGGCCCATAAATCGACTGTTGCAAACAGAGTGCTAACAGCTGGCTCCACAAGGGATGTTGTCCTCCCAGTGAGGTAGCAAAGAACCCCCATAAAATAAGTGCCAAATCCATTGGGTTGCCCCCAATATTTCCTTCGAAGCCTCCATTCTGCTCTGAGCTATTGCTTTAGCGAAGTTATGTCACTCTACAAACCATGCTCTTGGCCATATTCTGAAACTGAGAACAGTTGTGACTGCAAACCTGTGCTTATTGTTGTAAATGAAAACAAACTAAAACCATAATGAAGGAAATGCTTGATGATTGTTGAGCTTATTTGTTCCTACCTACTCTACCTAACTTAGTGCATAAGCTCGATTAAGTGAAATCAAACTTCCAATGAAGCCAATCAAGCAACTTTCCTATCAGGTTAGTTTCCCTTTCGTGCTTGATGAACAGGAATGAAATACAAAATGGAAGAAGGCTATAACAAATAAACTGATCTTTATAGTAGATATGTGACCAGTCATTACCATTACCTAGCCTTTCCATGTACTTTGCTATGGGGTCATCGAAAAAACGGCAACCCCCAGTATATTCTATCTTTTGTTCATGGGAAAGCTTCCCAGAACTCCGTTCCTCTAGTGAGCTGTCAGGATGATACTTGAAAGATCTTAGAAAAGGGCCCACAGAATTGTTCTCCAATGAAACATCCACCCTTTCGCTCGAAATTCCTGCAACTAGAGCTTCACCTTCTTCACATGCCTCAGGATGGGTGTCCTCTTTTTCTTTGATAGGACCAAGTAAGCACATTCCTCCTTCATGGGGTTATATGCCTAAAGGTAGAAAATTAAAAAATGTATTTATTTGAGGATTGTCGTCTCCTTCTTCATAACTCAACATCTTATCACAAACTCTTGATGTATCAATAGCCAGAGAGGGGTTGCACAACCGTTCCTCTTTATCCTCTTCTTTTCCATATAAGTTTCCGGAAGGCACCATATCCTCCAACTTCTGTTTCTGCTTAGAGGTTTTAATCATGTGCTATATTAATTCAAAAGAGGAATAACATAGGGGTAGGCTATCACCTTCAGCACATTCATCATCCTTTCCTGTCTCAACCTTCTGACTTTGCATTGCAGCTTGATTTTCTCCATTAGCAGACCTTGGTTCTATAACCATCTCTTCAAGTATAGCCCCCAGATACTCCTCCTCATACTCATCGTACACATGTACACCGAAATCCCTTTTAAAATCATCACCAACTGAGTCGGTGCTGAGTAGATTGCAATCCTCAGAAAACAGGCCTGTAGAACCATATGCTCCTATATCGGGCTGATCATCTTTCTGTCTACCAAGGGAAAGCTTTAGCTGAATAGGTACCATTAGAGGCAATTTCAACTCAAATTCCATGTCATCATGTGTTAGCCAATGAAATTGCTTTAAATTTGAAATACTGTATATGTCTTAAACACTTTTTTAATATAAATTTGGGGATATGTATCATAAAAAAAACTACTTTTTTTGTTTGTATTTTCGACATATATCCCCATGTTTTTACTCAAATTTCGATCGAGAGAGATCGTTGGATGCAGAATTAAATTCTGCATCCAACGAGTACCCACTCGGCATACTTTTGACAGCCCCGCTACCCCAAAAACAAGAAATACTTGAAAAAATGTGATGATGATGTCATCATCACGTTTTTTCAGGTATTTCTTGATTTTGGGGTAGTAGGGTCAGTCAAAAGTATGCCGAGTGGGTACTCGTTCGATGTGGAATTTAATTCCACATCCAACGAGCTCTCCCGATTGAAATTTGAGTATAAAAACGGGGAGATATGTCGAAAATACAAACAAAAAAGTAGTTTTTTTCTTTTCTTCGTCTAAAATTAATAAATATTATTTTATTAATTCTTTTTAGGAGGCCCATTTTGAGTTGAAATTTCCTCTAATGTCTCCTTTTTCGCTTGTAGGGCCCAACCAATTTTAATGTATATTTTATTTCACCACCACTGTCTTGTCCCGACAATTTTTTGGACATCTTAAGGTTTTCCTCAACCTCCAAACAATCAGTAAACATATGCTGCAGAGTGGTTGATTTTATTTCTAAAAGAAGCAAGGAAATTTTAGGAGGAAAGGTGGCTACATAATAGATCTTAGCAGCGTTCTCAAGAGGTTGGAATTCCTTAGGCAGGTTATAATAAAAGCTTGCAAATATTTTGTTAAAACTAGATATGACCTCACCCTCCTGCCTCTTCAGGGAATAAAATTATGAAAGTATTTGATCCAGTGGCCTTATCCTTCCCCAAAAACTCTAAAATGGTGCAAGAAAAATATTCCCAGGTATTGATGGACTTAGGATGCAAGTGTTTGAACCATTATTTAGCATCTCCTTGCAAATACTGGGAAAAATTCCTCATGCAAACATCATCATGTTCTATCTCAAAAAGGTCATAGAAATGTTCAAAGGCTTGTAAATGTTTCTCAGCAGTGAAGTCTTTGGATTCTCCATCAAATTTGGGGAGGTACTTGTAATGTTTCACAGGAAAATCATGGAGGATAGGAGGCAATTGTAGTGGTTTGTATCGGCTTGGAAGACTGGGAGAGACCAGGTTAGGTGCAATAGATATGCCATTAACCGAGGTTTGAGGTTCACAGAGGTGACCTTTAACATCATCAGATTCGGGAGAAAAATCTTGGTCAAAATCAAATGTACAAGACGATGCAATGCTTTTGGTTTGTAAAGAAGGATAAATAGGAATATATTCATAGCTCTGTTCCAAACGAATTGAACCATAGAAGGCTGTTTTGATAATCTAGGAAAGGATAAGAAAAAACTTATAAGACAAGACAAGGAATCTTGGAAGAAATGTAAACTCGAGTATCTTAACCTTTCACCATGCATTTTTGGGCCTTACAAGGAGTCCATTCTCCCTGGTGGAGCCTGTTAGTTTTTTCTGACAATTTGATTTCTGGGTCATACCTCTAGCGGAGTCCCTGAAGTCTGAATCCTTTAAGAGTGGAGTCGCTGGGTTAAAAGTACTCAACCTTCTTGATGTTTGATCATTGTTCACCATAAACAACCATATCTAAAACTATGTCGTTCTTCCTAGGGATGATCTTCAACCTCGTCCCCGGCAACGGCGCCAGTTTTTTAGCATCGGGATCATGCCCATAGGTTGGGAGGAAAAGGGCTCTCTCCTAGGAAACAACAGAACCGCTTTAGACTATGCATCTAGCCCTACGTAGTTAGAGAGGGATCTCTCACTTATTTTTAGGTTTACTTCACGTAGGATATTCGATCAAGAACCGTCAGGAGGCCAGACTCTTGAATGGGAGGGGTGCGTTAATTTAAGATGTAGGTGGGACTATCAGAGTAAGCGACCATTGGAAAATGGATTCGAAGGTCTAGGTAGGGAACATATTGTAGGAGGTAAAATATGACATAAATTTACAAATAGAGGCAAGATAGCCAGCGATCTTGCAATCAAGAGATTTTTAGCGCGTGATTAGTAGATGAGAAGGAACAGTCCATCACGCAGAGCACCGACAAGATGAATTCTACGTAAATTTAAAAGAAAACTTAAATGAATGTCTAAAACAATAGATGGAGCATAGCATGTATGAATTCTAAACTGTTATACACTCATTTTAGACATGAAAGAAATTAACAAACTGGAATGAAAATAGGATGAACATTTCACGTAAAGAAATTACATATTGAAAGAAGAAATGACACAGGAATCTCTGCCTTGAAAGACAATCCTTCCTCTGCAAGTTTTATCATAACATAGAAACCAAAGACTAATTACAATGGAGAGCCTCAGCCCTTGAAAGTTTCCCAACCAACCAACTTTTATCTCCCTCTATCGGGAGTGTATTTATACTATTTCAGTGCTGAGATTACTCCCCGAAACAAACCTAAAAACTGTTTCCAATCACAATCAAACGTTAATAGTCTAGAGAGTGGAACTATCTCCATGATTTAGAAATATTCATAAACATTATGGAGTAAGTGGGTGCACTCGGTCCGAGTGACATCCTAACATGCTCGGCTACTATTGTGGATCTTGAGTACGATGCCCTTCCATCTGCTTTTAGGTGAGTCACCTTTTACTAGGTTTTAGACCTTTTAGCCTTCTCGATGAGTCAGCATAATGCCCTTCTTCTGTTGAAAGTGTGGGTTTCTTCCATGTTCAAATGCGGCTTTCTACATATGCACACATTGGCAGGGAAGTTAGCATATTTCCCCTACTCAACCTCATCTGCCACCTCCTTCCTCTTTACGTAACACTATTAGGAGTGGGGTCTGGAAGAAGGGTCACATTGCTCCTAGCCGAGGCAAGCCTTTGCAGTGGCTTTTCATTCTTGTACTCCTCACCTCCAGTGAGGTGAGCTCTCCCACAACCAATAAGGTGGAGCATACCTCCACCAACTCCATAACCATTGGCAAGTGGAATTTACAAACTGGGTTGTGCAGGTATTAGATCCCTAACTCTCCCGTCTGAACAAATGCTCCTACAGAGAGCAGTCTAGGACTGTCTCCTTATGTGGAGTCTTTGGAGGTAGCAATGGTATCAGGGGTTCCTGAAAAAACACCTACGGGGAGCAAGTGTCCAAGCAATGCATCACTGGAGGTGCGGGTATCTGAAGGAGGGTGTATCTCTCATAACTCTTCACTTCTAGGCCCTGATGACTGGTGTCATCCTTGGCATGGAACACCAAGGTGACATGTGAGCATGGAAATTTGCTCAAAAACCATTAGCACACCCAGAAGAACAAGATTTTTGAACCAGATTGCCATCACCGAAACCTTTTAACTTCTATGGACTCGCGACAAAATGGACACTTGGGCTCTGGAAATATGTTAGATCATCCCCGACGTTCCAAAGGCAATATATACAAGGCTTTGAGACTGAATTTTGCAATGAACAGTCAGCATTCTCGTACATTCTGCCATTGAGTGTCTTTGGTGCTAGCATGTGTGAGGGTGTGGGCATGGCGATCCTTCACCTGCTGGGAATCTAGTCACGTCACTTCATTGGTTGTGAAACCTTACCATTTGCTGTGGGAAATATTTTCGAAGGCCAACTTGTATAGTTGATCCATGCTGCAAAGCACATGAAGTGGATGCTCCCATGCTTCCCTACTACTTTTTCTACATTTACCACATGCCAAACCTATGATCTGGGGAAGTTATTGTCATTGGACATGAACTTTTCCTTAGGTTGATCACAAATGGCGTCGGGGGAATCAGCCAATCTGTCGAGAGGTAGATTATGCGTATGAACGTCCCCTCCACTATCATCTCCGCACTGTATGTAGCACTTACAGCCTTGAGGCTTCCTCATCCCTCCGATTTGGGGGTCTTCCACATCTGTCGTCCACATTTCATTACTTCTGCTTCCAATTCCCCTTTCCTCTATCCAGCAAGCAGCTTTAGATCATGGCGTGTTCTTACCCGTCGATCATGATTGACCTTTCTGTGCAACCATCAATCTAAGTGGGTCCTATAACCTCTTCGTGAATCAAGATCTTGACGTTGTCTGTGCTAGTTTAGATCATGAAAAGAACCTCGACCGTAGATCTATTCCCTTCTTTGTCGTGACCATTGATATTTGTGGCCAGTACCACTTTTCGTTATTTGGAATCATGAGTTTATTTGCACAAGTCTAGCTTACGAAATCATCTAGGGCCGTAGATCTGCTTCTGATTTCATCCTCTCTATTAGATATTTCTGCCCTTTAACCTGTTTCATGATTTGGGAAAGTTCCTTCTATCGAGCATGTTTTCTCAGTGAAACCATTTTGGGCCGTCGATTGAGTTTTGCCTTGATCTTGGCCCTTCATTGTTTTCCAGTTTTAACAAACTCTGCGAATGCCAAAATTTGACAATTCTCTCACGTCTTTTGCCAAAATCCTAATCTATTGTCACTCTTCTTCCTTGTGCTCTCAGATCATTGGTCTATGACGCCTTTTCCTATCATTGTCGCGGCTGCAAGTCTTCACCTCTGGAGGAATCTACCACCATAGATTGAGCTCTCTTCATTATATGACAATCTTAAAACATGGAAAATGTGCCTCTGATAATCTGAAGGGCACTCAAATGATTTTCAAATGAATAGGACCTTTTTTGAGCTCTGTCAAGCCCATAAATCGACTATTGCAAACGGAGTGTTAGCAGGACCAATCCAAACGCGAGTTGCCCATACTTTCCCAAGTTTTTTGTGTCAAAATATTGACATAAGAACCCAGGTCTAAGATAATGTAATCCATGTCGTAGTCGCCTATCTACGTAGTCATTCTTAACTCTCGCCCAGTTTTGAATTTCTTGCTTACTTGGTTAAATTTATTTTTAGGTTTTAGCTCCATGGGTATCTCTTCTATCATTGCCTGTAGTTTTGCGATAACCTCTTTGTCTTGTATTAGCATTAAGCAACTTGATAGAAAGGACTTGAGGTTACTGACCTTTTGTGGGACATTCTTTTGGAATATGCACTGAAACCATTTAGGCATCTCCCTGACTTCTTCTGATGTGGTCAGTTCTTATGGATCCACAAATTTTGGTCACATGTACAAGAATACTACCTTCTCTTTCTGGATGTCGAATGTCACCTTCTTCTATGCCGCGAGTTGTACCTATGGTTGTAGTTGTTCTGGTGGTTTATCTTGATCAGCTTCGGTCGCAACACCTCCTCGTGTTACAACAATGAAATTTGTATCTCGTGGTTTAGCCACAATCATATAGACATTCATGTTAGGATTTGGGTGTGGGTTCTGCGTAGAGTTACGTCCTACGATGGTCCTTGCTTGACATTTTGCGATCAACTGAGGACATTGCTCTACATTATGGTCCTGTCCCTTATAGTATGAGAATTTCTTTGCAGGTTACAGGAAATATTTGGCATAGTGACCTGGTTGTCCACAATTATAGCATGCAATTTGACCTCTCCCTCTACCAAATCCTCCTCCTCCACCTCTTCCTCTGAAGTTTCCACCTCCCCTTCCCTGAGGGTGTGGTTGCTGTAGCAGGTACTGATCTGTTGGTAGTGATTTTGTTGTGCATATGGTTGTTGTGGCGCATACTAAGTCTGATACTGGTTCTGAATACTGATTGGGTGGAAACTGCGTAGGCTGATATGATGGTTGCACCAGTTCATCTTGAGCCTGCCCCTCATTCTTCATTAAGTAAGTATCAACGGTTTTTTCCTTCAGGAGCTGGTATTCTCTGCAATCTTTATCTTCATTCCCTACTAACTTACCAAATTTACAAAAGATGTTTTCTAGGGTACTTACAACTTTTTGCAAGTATAAAAACTCTTTGTCACGATGCCCTCTAGATTGGCATATGTGGCACCAGGGTAGTCCATGGCCATTTAATGGGTTTGGTGCATCGGATGAGACATAATTCATGAAGGTAGAACAATTATCCTTGGTGTGTCTATACATTTTTCATTTTGTGCACCATAAATCTTCTTGTGCTTCCTTTCCCATTTTGATATCCTAAATTTGTATCGTCAGATAAGCCAACTGTGACTGAATCTGCACCAATCCTGCAGCACCGTCTCTGATAGGCAAGGCCTCTAGCTTCATTTCCAACTCTAGCACTTTTGTCTGTGACTCAATATTTTGTTACATTAATGGACCTCAGATGTGTGGTAATAAGGCAGCAATAAACCACTCTTTATGCTGTACATCCAAAATTTGGAAGCTTACTTTGGCCATCAAATTTTTAAACCACTGGTCAAAGTCCCATACAGTTTCTGCCAATTCTTGTTTTATCTCCTTGATTTCAGTAATGCACTGTGACTTATATTTAGGTTTTCTGAACTCAGAGATCATTGCGGCTCGAATCTCATCAAGGGTCTTCTGCAATGTTCTAGTTGGTGTGGCATAGAACTTCATAAACCAGTCCAGCACATGAACCCTCAGAGTCATGATCATCTGCGCCTTTCTTATGTCTACGTTATGGACTAAACGAACCATCCAAATAGCTTCACAGAGGAACCAATGCTGCTCTAGATCTTCTGCTCCATTTCCATTGAATGTAGGTAACCGAATATCCTCCCCAACCATTGAGTTTGCTTCAAGGTTTTATGGTAAGGGATTCAAATCATGTGTACCCTCTTGTGTGCTAGTCGCAGTACTAGCACTACCAGTATTAGTATTCCTTTCCGGGGATGAGACTCTAGATCTTATCTCTGGTGATATTCTTGGTGTGATGTAGTTACATCTTGAGCTTGGTGTCTCTGTAGACTCTTCAGAGTCCTCTACTCCTTCTGATATTAGGCTATAGTCCTCCTCTTCATCGCAAGACCCTTTGTCTTCCTATGACTGAAGTTCATGTTCACTCATCTCAAACAGACTAGGAACTCGTCGACCTTCCTTTGTCTTTCTTCTTTTTCCCGATCTAAATCTCCTTCCACTCCTTAGTAATCCAGCTTCTAGTTCAAGTTCTGTGCTCCTTGGGAACATCTCAACTCACCATTTCCCATTTTCTTGGAATGTTGTCTATGACATAGCCTTCTTCCTGGGTATGCGACTCAACTACTCAACTGCAAGATACCCTTTGCATAAATGAGCATCTTGATCCATGTACTGATGGATAACAAATATCTTCTTTGGGTTCCTTGGAAAAAAATTCTTCCAGCCTCACTATATGAGGTTATGGCCTCTACTGCAAACTCAGTAATGTATCCTTGAAAAACACTGTCGACCCAAAAATCAACAGCTCTAGAGATGGTGTTTCTTACACTGGTTATTTTGCTCACTAACTGATCATTCCACTCGAATACTTCTCTTCTCTAGAAATTTGTTTGCCTTCTTGCCAATCTTGACAGCTACTCATGCAGTATAACTTGGAACTCTACAAAGAATATATCATGGATATCATAATATATATACTCTTCCACTTAGGCCTCTGCGGTCAACTGTGATCCTGCGCTCTCCTATTGTGCAAATACTAGTGTCTTAGAATCCATCCAGTCCTCTACCTATTTCTTCGTTGAATTCCACAACATTTCCCTTGACTCAAATGATTAAGGGTCCCGATAATGAAACCATTTGTTGGCCTCTTATTTGTTTTTTTCTCGACCCGCAGTTCAACAACAACATAATAGCAACAAGACACCACAAGACATCGTCCCAACAGAGCAAGCTCAGTCGACAACACTTGTGAGGCAGGAACAATCTCACCCAAGATATCTTAAAGGGTAACTACCAGAACCATGTTTCCACAGTCAGTGAAGGATTATAGTCCCTTGGAGTGTGGTCAAGGCACTCGACAAAGGATATAGGATGATGGAGTCTGTCACCGCGTGACCGGGGCACAACTGTATGTTATATTTTTATCAATTTAGATAGTATTATCTTAGGATCTTATATGAGAGAATAACATGCATAACAATCAATCACAAGAGACAATAGACACAAATATTTTCCTCAGGGAAACCATAAAGGAGAAAACCCCGCAACTTCCTCAGAGATAGAATAGGCACCAATAGCAGTAGTAAAACCTAAAGACAGTAAGATGATCTCCAACAACTATTCTCTCTCTTATCCCAAATCCTTCTCTCTCAGTCATGTGCTACAACTGAGTGTGAGTGATTGTGTGTGTTAAATAGAGAGGCTCACTCTCTATTTATACTAATTCTCAACTTGACAATAACTTGCTAGGGCCAACCTCTCTAGGAGAGTCTAGTAACCCTAGTTCCCTGAAACTGTGGGGACTTTAACGCTTGAACAATAAGGAGGGTTACCCTCTATGAATTTACATGACTTGTTTACATTATTTATTCTCTCTATAGGAACATCGGGGTATGACATGACTCAATTACATTACAAATACTTCCTGGTAAAAACATCGGGGTACAATACATAAAATATACAAGTGAATACATTCCAAAGTTACAAATACATCAACACTCCCTATTAACTAGGAAGGTATTCTCTTGACACAATTCATCAGTATAAGTATTCTTCTCTGGATCAAATCTAGATCATCTTCAATGTTGGATCATCACTGGATCATCATCAAAACTGGATCATCATCAAAGCCGGATCATCACCGGATCATCATCATCACTGCCTCCGCTATCTCGATCAATTGGTGCTATCTCTCAATTCTACTCGTCATAGGAATTTCTACAGAGCCATCCCTTTTTCATGCTGGTTGTAGGCCTAGCCTCTAGGTAGTTCTTCTTCAGCACTTATATCTGACCCTTAGTCAGAACGGCCCGCCCAACACTTACATATGACCATGATAGGAACACATACACCAGGATGTCATAAAGGGATGCCCAACACTCACATCTGACCATGGGAGGTCCAACCTGCCACCATGTCAGAAAGGCTCATACAACACTTACATATGACCTATTCAAAATGGCCCAACACTCACATCTGACCATGGGAGGCCCAGTCTGCCACCATGTCAAAATGGCTCAACACTTATATCCGACCATGGGAGGCCCAGCCTACCACCATGTTGAAAAGGATTAGTACTTATATCTGACCATGGGAGGCCCAACCTTCCACCATGGAGAAAAGGATCAACACTTATATCTGACCCAGTTAGAATGGCTCTACACTTACATCTATCCCAGTCAGAATGGCTCTGCACTTACATTTGACCATGGGAGGCCTAGCCTACCACCATGTCAAAATGGCTTTGCACTTATATTTGACCATGGGAGGCCCAACCTACCACCATGTCAGAATGGATATGCACTTATATCTCTAATATAGTGGTACTTGATCTCAATATGCTTCGACTTGTCATGGAACATCAGGTTCTCTGACAACTTCACACAACTCTGTTTGTCGCAATATATACAAGTAGCATCCAACTGGAGATCAAACAAATCAGACAGTAGCTTCCTCAGCCATACTGCCTCACAACTAGCTGAACAAGATGTGACATACTCTGCTTCAGTTGTACTCAGTGCCACATAATACTATTTCTTGCTAAACCAAGAGATCACACCTGATCCCATATTGAAGCAACACCCTGAAGTGCTCTTCCTATTGACGGAACTGCCTATCCAATCTAAATAACCATAACCTTCCAAGTTAATCTTCTGATCTGCCTCATACTTGAGCCCATAATCAACTGTACCCTTTAGGTACCTCAGAATATGCTTTGCAACAATCATGTGAACATGTCTCGGATCCGTCAGGAACTGGCTCAATGTGTTCACAGCAAAGAAAATATCTAGTCTCATATTCTTTAGGTACATCAAGAACCCAATCATCTGACGATACATCGTAGCATCAAATGTCTCTAATGAAGCATCACTCAATAGCTTCAGGTTCGATGCCATAGGTGTGGTCATCACCTTACAGTCCATCATCCCCAACCTCTTTAGTATCTCCACTGCATACTTCCCTTGTCCTAGGGATATTCCATCTCTACTCTGCCACACCTCCATGCCTAGAAAGTAGTGCATCATACCCAAGTCCTTCATCTCAAACTTGGCAGCAATCTTCCTCTTCGTATTAGCAATCAACCCATCCATACCTATTACAAAAATATCATTTACATATACTTGGAGTATCACTGGGTTCCCTTCTTCAACCTTGTAGTAAAGGTTGGAATCTGCTTTACTCTTAGTAAATCCCAAACTGGATAGGAAGCTGTCAATTCCATCGTACCATGTCCTGGGTGCCCGTTTCAAACCATATAGGGATTTCTTCAATTTACACACATGAGTATCCCTGCCATGTATCTCAAAACTGAGTGGCTGCTCCACATACACTTCCTCTTCCACTACACCATTCAAGAAAGCAGTCTTGACATCCATTTGGTATATCTTCCATTTCATTATTGCAGCCAGAGCAAGTACTGATATGATGGAAGTGTATCTGGCTACAAGTACAAAGGTTTCTTCGTAATCTATTACTTCTTTCTGGGAGAAGCCATGAGCCAAGAATCTTGCTTTATGTTTCTCTATGCTACCATATGCAGCATGCTTGATCTTGTAGATCCATTTGGAAGTCACAACAGACTACCCCTCTGGTCTAGGGAAAACATCCCAAACATCATTATTCATGATCCTGATATTCCTTGATCATAGAATCCTTCCATTCTTTCTTGTTTTCCTCTTATTCATAGCTGGAAGGTTCTTTGTCAATGATGTCACATAAAAGTGATACATAACCAGAGAAGGACTTGGTTCTTTTCCTCTCTCTGTGCATTTCTTCTGGAGCCCCATATCTTTTTTCATCTTGGATAACCTCTTGTACCCATGCAGGTTTCCTATTGTGAGGATTCTTCTCTTGGGGTGGATCTACAGGTTCCTGGGGTTCTTCTATTTCTCAATCTTCATCTTGATTTGCCTTGTTCATAGTTGTATCTTGAATTCTGGGTACTTTTGTTTCTTCAGAGTCTTCAACTGGTCTCTTTCTGGATTTGTTGTACGCTAAATCTTCGTTGAATGTTAATTCTTTGATTATGTCGATCTTCTTGAATCCTGGGAAGTATATTCTGTAAGATTTCAAGATTTCACTATATCCCACAAATATACCCTTCTTCCCAGAAGGATCTAACTTTGTCCTCTTTTCTTTTGGAATTTGTATGTACACAGGACAACCAAATATTCTGAGATGGCTGATCTCTGGTTTCTTGCTAGAAAATACTTCTTAAGGTGTCTTCTTCTCAAATACTCTATGTGGAGTACGGTTTTGTACACACACCGCTGTTCTGGAAGCTTCTGCCCATAGATGCATGGAGAGATCTTGATCATGAAGCATTTCCCTTGTAGCTTCCATGATCGTCCTATTCTTCCTTTATGCAACCCCATTCTGCTGTGGATTATATGGAGTGTTTAACTCCCTCTTAATACCTGAATCTCTACATTACTCTTTTAATTCATTTGATGTGAATTCTCTGCCATTGTCTGATCGAAAGGTTTTGAACTTCTTTTCTGTGTGGTTCTTGATCAAGGCTTTGAATTCCTTGAACTTGTCGAATACTTCATCTTTGTTCTTCAAGAAAGTATATCCATGTCTTCCTAGAAAAATCATCAATGAAAGAAACATAGTATACATACCCGCTTAATGAACTAGATGACATTGGACCACATACATCAGAGTGGATGATTTCCAAGATTCTTTTTCCTTACTCTCGCTACCTGGAAATGTCTTGTTTGTGTTCTTTCCTTTCGCACATACTTTGCAAACACCTTCATGCTTTGTCTGTATTTCTAGAAGACCTTCAACAACTTTGCTTGCAAGTGGTGGTGCTATGTAGTGCACATGTGCAAGCCTTCTATGCCAAAGTTCATTTGGCTCTACTGAGTCATGGACCAAATCTTGTTCTGGTTGGCCCTTCAGTTTGTATAATCCTCCCTCTTGTTCTCCAATCATAACTGCATCATCTATAGTCTTTCCCTTTGGCCACATAAGAACTTGGCCATCTACGATTGCAACCCTTATTATTTTTGCATCCAATGTAGATATGGAGAGGATATTCTTCTTTAGTCCTAGTACAAATAAGACATCCTTCATCTTTGTAGACTTTCTAGAGTCTATATTGTAGGAGGATTCACCACTACCTTTTATTGGATACTGGTAGTCATCCCCAAGTTTCACCTTGTGAGGTGACTCATGTTCAGATAGTTTCACGAAGGATTCTTTGAATCTCGTCATATGTTTGGAAGCCCCATTGTCTATAAGCCAATCATTGCTTCCATGTGTGATAGTTCCCGTGAGAGAGGAAATCAAAACATATTCTTCATCACTTTCTTGTCTGATTCTCTTTGTGGAAGGTTCATCATCTTCTATAGCATGAGCATGATGTATTCTCTTGTTTCCTTTCTTCTTGTGAGAGATATTTTTATTCTTGAGAGAATCTCTTACAAAGTGTCCTCTTTCATCACATGTAAAGCATTTGTATTTAGATATATCGTTGTTAGATTTTCTAGAGTTGAAATTCTTACCTTTGGAATGAGGATAGTCCGTTCTGCTTTTCTTGGAGTGTACTGTGAGAGCTTGATCTTCACTTCCC
This sequence comes from Pseudotsuga menziesii, assembly GCA_001517045.1. NCBI lineage: Eukaryota > Viridiplantae > Streptophyta > Pinopsida > Pinales > Pinaceae > Pseudotsuga > Pseudotsuga menziesii. The sequence goes on from LPNX011089245.1 coordinate 103,734, forward strand.
ATATTTTCTTCTCAGGATACTATCTGAGCTTCTTCTTGTGAGCATTCTTCACATAGTCTATTGAAGGTGACTAGCTTTCTTCTATCACAAATCCCTTGAATGAAGGAGTCCCATGATCCAGGGAGATCATTCAAGGTGGTCATCACAATCTCTACATTCTCCACTTCTTCATCCAATGTTTCAAGTTGTTCTTTGATCTGGGAGACCCTTGTGAAGTATGACTGTATAGTCTCTGTATTCTGTATCTTCACATTCTTCAACTGGTTTCTCAAAATCATCTTTCAATTTATGTTCTTTCCTTCAAACAGTTTGGTCAGGGCATCAAACATTGCTTTAGGTGTCTTTTGGGAGGACACCTGAGGTATGAGGTGATCCTTTATTGAATCAGCAATAATCCTCTTAACCACGACCAATTTCCTTTTGTTTAATGCCTTAGCCTCATATCCCTCTGGAACTAGAACCTCTTCATTGATGTATGAGTCCAACTCATTTTCTTCCAATACCAGGGAGATCCTATACTTCCAAGCTTGGAAGTTATCAACTCCCTTAATATTTTCATCAATATTGGTGTGATGAAACATCTTAACTGAGAACCTCAAATGGAAATACAAAAGATTTAGATCTTACCAATTTGAGAAGCTGAAAACTAGATCTGGAGCTGATCTTCTACAACACTAGTTTTCTGGTTCCAAGGAAAATTAGGGTTTGAGTTTCTTGGAGTTCTACCCAACCAAAAACCTTGATTCTTGTCTCTAAACTTTGATTTTGAGGAAGAGAGCAATCCTAGCCCGGGCTCACTCAAAAATTCCTCTTCAGTGAACATCCCTAATTTCTCAATGTAGTGGTAGGTCAAAAACTGAAAAATGTTCAGAATCAAATTCTTCTTCGATAGAAATATGTGCCCTTCAATGGAGGTTCAGCCTAGCCTCCTTTTTCTGATGGATTGTAGAGAGAGACCCAAATGGTAAGAAATCCTAGCTTCTGTAGCTGTACAGTGTCTTCTTGTCAGGTTAGCTCTGATACCATGTTAGATTTTTATCAATTTAGACAGTATTATCTTAGGATCTTATATGAGAGAATAACATGCACACCAATCAATCACAAGAGACAATAGACAAAAATATTTTCCTCGAGGAATCCATAAAGGAGAAAACCCTACAACTTCCTCACAGATAGAATAGGAACCAATAGCAGCAGTAAAATCCAAAGACAGTAAGATGATCTTCGACGGCTATTTTCTCTCTTATCCCAGCTCCTTCTCTCACTCATGTGATACAACTGAGTGTGAGTGATTGTGTGTGTTAAATAGAGAGGCTCACTCTCTATTTATACTAATTCCAGACTTGACAATAACTTGCTAGGGCCTACTTCTCTAGGAGAGTCTAATAACCCTAGTGCCCCGAAACCGTGGGGCCTTTAACCCTTGAACAACAAGGAGGGTTACCCTCTATGACTTTACATGAATTTTTTACATTATTGATTCTCAATATAGGAACATCGGGGCATGACATGACTCAATTACATTACAAGTACTTCCCGGTAAAAACATCGGGGTACAATACATAAAATATACAAGTGAATACATTCCAAAGTTACAAATACATCAACACTGTATGTTAGCACGCATGCAACACAACCATGTCCTTAACCTCAACAAATGGCGCAACTTGTGCAACGCAGCTGATTCCCCGCACTTGACAAATAGTGCGTGACTTATATTTTAACTTAGCAGTTTAACCATGAACTCATACATAAAATTCCAGTAATGCTTTAAGCATTCATTCATTCATTGATTAATAAGATGTTTCCATACATTCAACAATAACTCATAAATATACATTAAGAAACTACTTGACATTCACATAAACATTCAACATCAGTCAATCATTCAACAAAAGAAATAACGTGGAAACCGATCTGGGAAAAAACACCAAGGTGCTCTTCATCTAGCATGAGAAATGATGTATAACACCTTGTAGTATATGATTTGTAGACTAATCTTAAGATATGTCTTTATGAATCAATATTATTTCTCTCATGCTCTCTATTTTATTCTTCTATCTACTCCTACTAATCCGCACACAACCTGGATCGAATATTCTACCTCTACTATATGTGCACTCAATTGCAATGTACTTCTGCTACTAGTGGTATGGGCACACAGTTGCAAGATCTATGGCTCTACAGCCTTCTATTGCTACCAAAATCTTCTTTGACTCTTCTTTCCTACTAACCCTAACTTCTTTAACAAAACTGAGTGACTTGGTGAATGAACAACCAACCAACCAACAACAATGACCAACCCTTATACAGAGTGGGTTCTTCCTATTTATAACTTTTACAAGACTGCATAGGGTCAACTACATACTACTCATATGTTATAGGTTGTGCTAAGCCATAAAAAATGGTTACAAGCTGTCATAGATTGACATAAGGTGCTATCAACTTGACTTACATATATTACTTCATACATGCATCGTCTACTAGCTTACACCGACTTTAGCAACCATGATCTTCCTAACCTGTTTCTTTCTAATTGTTACTCATTTGTACTCCTGCAAGCTCGCTTTTCCTCCATCGTGCACATTTTCTATCTTTCTACATCGGTCCCTTTGCTTCCTTCTTGACCTACTTTCCCCTTCTGTCACGTGCGCACCTTTCCTTCCTTGCGCACTTTTCTTGGCCCAACAGGGGGTTGTAGCCTCCTTCTAGTAGTTACTGGTAAATAGGGTGCCTCCTTCCAGTAGTTGCTGGTAAATAGGGTGTAGTACCATCCTTTTATGTAGTAGCAGGCATAAACTATTTGTAAAAATAATTTTGTAGTAAGAGGAAGTATTGGTGGTTTTCCCAATTGGGCTTCCATGATAAATTTGTGTTATGTGTATCTTGTTTATCATGTGTGTTATTGAATAAATAAAAGTGGTTTAAAATGTTAAAAATTTATCAATACTGATTCACCCCCCCTCTCAGTATTGTCCAATATTCCAGTAGTTGAGTATACTTAGAGTAGGGTACCGTAGGTCATGTGGTCACATAACAATATAACAATAAAAGTAATAAGGTTAAGTCATCATACCAAAGGTAGCCAAGGTTCCACACACAATAAGGACGCTAGGACCAAGTAGAGTATGAAGGACCATAAGTCAACTAAAGGGGTCACAACAAGACAGTAATGCAACCCCCATAACCACAATACCAAGGTGTACCATAAAGGTGGAGAAAAAACCCCTTTTACCCATAGGACGTACAATACCAATGACTTTAATATTTTCTCTCTCTCAAGATATATTGTCACATATATTTTTATCATCACTGTATAAGAAGAAGTAAATAACAAAGCTACGTCCAGAAAAGTACCACTGTAATAATTCCAACCATAATTCCACATCTTTCAACTTTAATACTCAACTATTCACTACATTAAAGTTGGCCCTTGAGATGATTTATTAATTGCAATGTACAAAACATAAACTGTAACAAAATTTCGTCAAGTTTAACTAATGAACAATAATTAAAGAACAATATTAATGCTAAATAGATTTGGTTTGGATCTGCCTTATACTCATACATTTTTAGTCAGCTTTTGTTACTGTAAGGACAAGTTGTCATAATACATACCTTGAGAGAGAGAGAGAGAAAGTTAGAGTGTTGATGGTTTAGCTTCACATTTCATGATTGCAGCTCACCGGTTGGAGATCACAGTTCACAACACAAGTATTACAACCCTAGAAGAGACACCATATGACCTTTGGTGCCCTACTTTAAGTGTACTCAACTTTACAGTAGAAATAATTCTATGTTGCGTTTAGGAAAGATCAGATCTATACTTCATTCATGGCAAGATACTCCAAAGTGAATTTATGAATATAATATCTAAACTTGGAAAATATTCTAGAAGGGTCACTTAGGAAACCTTAGGTTTTAGGGTGGTTACCATAATAAAACATAAAATAAAGTTGAGTAAACTTAGAGTAGGGTACCAAAGGTCATGTGCTCACATAATAATAAAACAATAAAAGTAGTAAGGTTAAGTCATCACACCAAAGGTGTTATTTTTATATAAAAAATAACACATCAATCCATATGATCCTCAATTTCATTAAAACAACAAATTTTATGTATGACTTGATCAAGCTTATCATAATTTTCGACAAAATAAAATTCTTCAAGACTTTTTACCAAAAGAGACTAGTATTGTATGTACATAATAATTAAATGAGGTCTCTCTTGATAAAATTTTGAAGTTACAAAGCCATTATTCACTCTAAAAAAACACCAAACAATCCATACAAACCATTTCCAGACACTTTGTAGCATTTCTAATGGTGGATAAAACTAGTCAAATGTCTCATACGTTGTTGGATGATTTGGTATTGTCCTTTGGGTGCAAGAATGTATACAGAGATCACTTCGGATGCTCTTATTTTGGAATGCAATGTTAAGTATTCTATTAATTTGAATTATGAGAAGATCACATACTTCATTCATGTCTTTTTATCTGTGGAAGACTTCAAGAAATTTTTCCCTAAGAAAATTGACTAAAGTATTGGAAAATTAGTCTAAGTTGCCCTAAGAAATTACCCACCATATCTCATAGTTTGATGATAAAAATAATCCGTGAGTATCACATTGTAGCTTGTTGAATTGTTTATTTGAACATGGTCTCATTTTTTCTAAAGAGTGTTTGAAGAAAAAGTTATAGGTATGCCAAAATGGGGTTTTAGGCTCTTTTGCTCAGTTCAGTAAAATGCATGCCTATGTCATAGGATGTTGAGTCTAAAGGTGAAACCAGTTTTGTTGTGCTCAGTTAGATGTATTACATAATCTGATATCATTATTATTGCTTCATTATTTTGGTGAAGTAAAAAATACACCTTGGAGATGGAACAATTTGACTAAGTATCAAATCCAATGCTAAAACTGGCCAAGTGGCATCAGGGAAAAGAACACCATCCTCTCTATTTGAAGGATTAATTTATTCTGAGGATATAGGACTCTAGAATGTTGACCTGTGCATCTAAACATATGATTAGTTTTTCCAAACAATCTCTAAGGGTGATGACTCTTGTTGGCAAGGGGTTGGAGCATGCAAAGTGCGGTACCACTACCAATAGGAAGGATGTTGACAAAGGTAAAAGTCAATTGTGGCGGAGGAATAAAATGACAAACTAGGACATTTTGGTTGAGTCAGTTAAAGATTGGTCATGTGCACCATTTTGTAATGGCCTAGTGAGCCTATACATAGAATTAGGATTGTAAATTAAAGGGCATCTATCTTTTGGGCCTAACATTAATTGTTTGAGGAGTGGTTTTGTATTTTGCGTTGTGTTTCTAGTATTGATGTTATGAAGACTCCATATTACGAAGTGAATTTGATAGAAATTTTGGAATTTCCATTCGTAATGTCTTAGTTCTATGGAATGTGTTGTTTTGAATTATATGTTTTACGCATTATTTGGGTTAAATCTGCGATGGATTAAATGGGTTGATGATGGTTATGATACATCTATGTTTTCCGTTTAAATATGAATGATGCGAGCTATTGCAATGTTTATCTATTTAATGTATGTTGATGTCTTTATTGATTTAAATATGGGTAATTGTGATTGCAAATGAAGATGAAAAGTATATCTAGATAATAGTGTGGTTACGAACCTAGATTTATGGGTAATGTTGCGATTGGGTACAAGATAGTGCAAAGTCATCTTCCCACTATGGAAAATTGGTTCCTACAACCCTCCCTTAGACATCTTAGATGAGACTGCACCTTCTCCACAGGTGTTGCTGGAAAAGGTAAATCATTTTTGGGCCAATGTTTAGGGATTCTATGTCTGTAGTTGTCGACAATAGTGCAAGGTGAACCCCCATCGACTAAACTATGTCAAAAAATGGTTTCGTTTTCGAGACCATAGTGTGAAGAGAAGAGGACATGTCGTGGCATCCGGCAAAGCTGGAGATCCAGTATTGGTTTGAGAAGAAAGCTCAAGATTTTACGGAAGAAGAGTACCAGAACCCCAGATTGATGACATAATATTGGATGGGGAAATATATCTACTCAGATATTCACAAAATATTCTTCTCTGAATTTCTGATAGCACTGTATGAGTGGTTGGTGCAACTCACTTTTTAGAAGAAGAGTTTCCAGGGAGGCGAACCTGATCAGTGGACTCTGTAACTAATCCAACAATTGTAGAAGGTGAACACCAGAGCTTCAAGGGCCTTCTATGTGGATAGACAACATTTTGGAAGGGTACATTAGTGAATTTGCTATTGACATGATCAAATATTATAACGATAGTGAAAGATAATTCTTTAACGGACCAAGGGGGATATTTCTATTTTCATTACAACTATGGATCAAGATGCTCATTTGTGAAAAATAAATACTAAATATGAATTCTGATGAGTAAATCCCTGATGTGTGGAGGATGTGGGTACTGGGAAGGTATGATCCAGGTGTAAACTGGTGGCCACCCAACTATTCCACTAGCTCAAAACAATTGACCATTGTGGCAGTTTCCTAGTTATTTTTCTATGGTTTTTTGGGTCCCAAAATTTTGGAGTTGTTTCGAGGCCCTAAACAATGTTTTTTGGAAATTTGAGTGGCCAAATGGTTTCCTTCAACATGCATTTTTACAAGGTATAAATTTGTAAATCTCAGATAGATATTTCCAATGATCTATTGACTACCCAAATCAGAGATCGTATGCAAAAGTTATGACCCCAAGAAGTTGACTGTTTAACTTACCACCTTGGGGCCGCAAACTTTATGAAGGTTCATCTTATAGGGTTATGTTTTGGAATTCTTGGGTTCTCACTCTTGTACTTATTATAAATAGGCCCCTTTAGCCTCATTTCTATTCAAATTTGCATGGATGAGCATAGCAGCCACATATCTCCTTAGAGATAGCTGCCACCATTCTAGCTATTGTATTACAGTTTGTTCTATTTCCGCCATTTAATAGAATTTTTTTTTATTGTATCTCTGTTATCTTTGCAAAATGTCCGTGTTTATGATGCTATCTCTATTATTTTTTTCCCATATAAATCTGGATTAGTGGTATCAAAGCAATCTTCTCTTTGATTGTCTCTCAACGCATGTCCCTGATGAGGTCAGGATAAAGAGAGTTTGGTATCGAACTAGTTTCACTTGATCACTCTCGCTGCCCCAAGTGACCTCCCATGGCAGAAGAAAAGAGAGATGACAGAGCAGTAGATCCTATCAAATCATTTCTCAAGGAAGACCTCGCACAAAAAAGGAACAAGAAGATGGATAGTTCTCCTAAATCCTTCTGTGAATGCTGGCATTGGCAAGTGCATCTTCAATGAGCAGCTGGTTCAGGGATTTAACTCCCTTCAAGGTACAAGTTAACTTTGATATTCCTTTATTTAAAGGCCATATTGATGCAGATGCCCTAGATAATTAGTTGAATTTTCTAGAAGGTTATTTCTTTATCCACAATTTCTCTGACAGGGAAAATATTACCTTTTCTCTCCTTAAGGCAGTCCCCCATGTCCAAAATTGGTGGGGTACTTATTGGGAGAAAAAATCATCAGATGAGTATGGCATGTTTGAGACAAATACCACTTGGCCCTCTTTCATAGATGTCGTCAAGGAACAATATTACCCTATGGGAAACTATGATGACCAATACACAAAATGGACCATTCTACGTCAAGAGAGGGATCAAATGGTGTCGGAGTACACCAACAACTTTCATACCTTGCACACAAAGCTGGGTATCAAGGACTTCGAGTGACACCTGATTCTAAAATATCATAGTGGTCTAATCGATACATCCAAACTGAGATGGAGTTCATTGACATATCTTCACTTGGATCCGCCTATCGGTATGCTATCAAAATCAGGAAGAAATTTTGACAGAAGAACAAGCGAGACTCTAGACCTGCTAATCCACCGTAGAAGCAATGCAAGGGAAATATTGGACCATAGAACACGGGAAAAGGGAAGGAAAACCAGTCCTCGCCACAAGAAAAGAAGGGGGATGGAAAGACAAAGAAGGACACCAGGAAGTGGTGCAAATTTCATAAAATCCCTTGGCACAACACTAATGAATATCACTCAAAGTAGTCATTGGTGGCTGAGATCAAATCTCCAAAATCAAATCTTGATTTCGATTTCGAACCTAATGCCACAATCGTAGACAATGGGAGGCATATCATTGATGCATACCCCACTTCCACTGTTGCTAGTGCACAAATTCAACTTGAGGAGCCTGAAGGGTCAGAGGTAGAGGATCGCCTCTTCCACTCACAGATGTGGGTGAAGGGAATCCAACTACATTTCATTGTTGACAATGGAAGCAAAAAGAACTTGATTTCAACAGAAGTTGTCAAGAGACCAGAGCTTCCGAAAACACCAAACCCGCAACCCTACAACATCGGTTGGCTAAGCCAAGAATTATGCATCCACATTACTTAACAATTCCTCCTACCATATGGCATCAATCCTTTCAAATATGAGGTATTGTGTGATGTGGCCCCACTTGAAGTATGCAAAGGTATTTTAGGACAACCATATGTGGAAGCATCATGCTGTATATGAGTCATGACCTCGTAGTGTCATTGTTACTTTGGGACAAAAAATCTATTGGATACTAGAGAAGTTTCACCTAACACAATCTCGCAAGGTAGGAAGATAAGCTACCACATCAGAAAATTATTCCTCTTCACAATTGTGTCTAGAGGAGAACATCAGATTACCTCCACACCCTCAGCACAGGGTATTTATGCTCATTAGACACAAGAAGAAAATAGAGTCATTGTTTCCTCATCCATACAAGTAACTCTATGATGCAAGGCCACACATTCAAGGTGATCCTAAAAAAAAAAACATCCAAAGAGCAATTACAACCCTCTCGGGATGCTAAAGAAAATCAACATCTTCACTTCAGCAAATGTCGCACCAGGAGATCAACGCAACACATAATTCAAGATATGATAGGGGATTCAATGAAATGAAGACCATTTATTCCAAAGGAGGTAGTATTGATCTATATGGAAACAAGTGGCCACCCACCTATTCCACTGGCTCAAAACAATTGTCGATTGTGGTAGTTTCCTAGTTATTTTTCTACGGTTTTCAGGACCCAAACTTTCAGAGCTGTTTTGAGGCCCTAAACGATTTTTTTTTGAAATAAAGGTGGCTAAATTTTTTCCCTTCATATTCATTTTTCTATGGTCTACATTTTTAAATCTTAGATAAATATTTCCAATGAGCCATCAAGCGCCCAAGTCAGAGATCGTATGCAAAAGTTATGACCCCGGGAAGTTGACTGTTCAACTTACCAATTTGGGGGCGCAAAATTTATGACGGTTCATCTTCTAGGGTTATGTTTTGGACTTCTGGGGTTCTCATCCTTGTCCTTATTATAAATACGCCCCTTTGGCCTCATTTTGTATTCATATTTGCACAGATGATCATAGCATCCACATCTCTTCTCAGAGATAGCTACCACAATTCTAGCTATTGTATTACAGTTTGTTCTATTTCCTCCATTTAATAGAATATGTGTTTACTGTATCTTTGTTGTCTTTGCAAAATTTACTTGTTTATGATGCTATCTCTTTTATTTCATTTCGTTCCCATATAATATGGATCAAGTTTAGGGTTGATGGAATGGTACGAGGTAGATGGATGGGAGTCACAACGAGACTGCGAGGGAAGCCATGGAAGAGAGTGGTCTCCTGTGAAGTGGGGTTAGGTTCAGACAAGAAAAGAGGAGGAGGACAGAGGAGAGTCCTGGTGTGGTTGGAACATAAAACTATGAGAAGGGACCATAATGGACTAAGAGACCCTACAATGATGAATGAAATGACCAGGCTATGTCTGAACCTGAGATTGGACCAACCCAAATCTACAACATACCTACAACTCCGTGCACCACGGTGAACCTAGGAGGAAGAAATATGAGTTCATCACATGGATTGTCTACATGTCAGCATAATGTTAATAATAGTGGATCGATGATCACTGGGAGGAGGACCAAGATGGAGGGTGACGACATAAAGGTACCATTGTTTCAGGGTACTGGGACTGAGGATACCGAACAATATTGATTCTTATGTGAAGTAGTGTGGATGGTAAAAAAAGTACAAGATGACAATATCAAGAAAGGACAATTAGTGACAAAATTTTATGGACGAGTCTTGGACTGGTATATGAAATTCATGCAAGTACCGACGAGGCATTCCTAGAGGAATATAGCACAAATTAGGACTGGAATTATCAAGGAATTCAAGAAACCAAAATCAGAATCGCAGTATATTACTGAATTGAATGAAATAAAGAAATTCCCCAATGAATCGGTGTGGGACTTCGATCAACGATTATAAACTCTAATGACCAAGGTTATATTCAAAATGAGTGATGTGCAACACAAGGAATGGTTCATCACATCCTTGGTACCCCATATCCGCATGTTGGTGATACAATAGAAGATCACATCTTAGGTGGAATCCCTAGAGATCGTGATGAAGTTAGAGGCCTCACCAGTTGACGAAATGGGGATTGGAATGAGCTAGATTCAGTCACAGTTGGTGAACCTTACTATTCAATTGTAGGATATTAATAAAGGAAAAGAGGTATGCGAAGAAGTATGGTGCATTTGATGTCGATCTGAGGGACATCACAAGGATTAGTGTATAGATTTTTGTGAATATTTACAGACAGGGGAACCGAATCTGCTGAGTCAAGGAGGATTACCTTGGTGTTGAATTTGTTAAATAAGAGGGCATTGGTCAGAAGAATGCATATACTAAAATAAGGTTGTGTCAAAACCAGCTAATTTTTTCTACAAATTTTATCGATCGGTTGGTCATGAAGAAAATGATTGCAGAGCTTATGATTTTCTCCAATAAAGGACTATGGATACATACTTTATGAAGGGATAGGATCAATAACTAGTGGAAATAACTTAGTCGCAACCATAGTATATTCAGATGCAACCCCAATATAATCATCCATAATCGTAGTATAACCAACCACAACCAAAGTATACTCAACCACAATATAATCAACATCAACCATAGTATGATCTGCCACAACATCAATTCAACCATCCACCATACCAGCAACAAGGATGATTCCAAGGGGGATTTCGCAGAGGTCGTAACAGAGGATTTAGATGCAGAGGATCTATGGATCGAGGTTGTAGAATATTTATGTGCTACAAATGCAGAGTGGTGGGACACTATCATATGGATTGTTCGAATCTAGAAACCCAATGTACTTATTTTAGTGCAGCCGATTACACTATCAAAGAATGTCCTCAGCTAATTGAAAAATGGCAAGCTAAGAATGCACCAAAACTGCAACCAAACTAGAATGCGAATAAGAATCCTAGACTAAAAGTGGGAAAGATATCAACTGAACTAAGGACTCAGTGAGTGCATGTCAGTGTAGTAGCGAGAGGAGGGGCCATGACAGAAGACGACAAACCAATACTAAATGTCTGGCCTGCGACCCGAAATAAAGTCTAATTCAATGTAGAAACATAGAAAGAAACCTCATTCAAAGAGAAATATGCCTTGAACAAGAACAATGGGAAGCTACCTATCTATGATATGCCACTGAGTTTTGATTCGAAAACTCACCAAGATCGAAAAGAAAGGTTAGTACTTTGAATTTGTTTTTAGAAAGATGTCTAACATTAACAAAATATTAAGATGCATTAGTATAGATAGAAATATTTTTGTATCAATAGGAAGAAGGGCGATAGGATCTCCCAGTCAATTTCTTACAAAAGAGGAAAACAGGAAGATAAATGAGAATGAATTTCTAAATAGGCGAATATGTTGTATATTTAGTCATCTTGGATCTAGGATAAAATGTGAATATCCTAACCAAGAGGACATGGAAAATGATGGGGAAGCCACAGTTAGTCTGGTCCCTAGTACAACTTTGTCTAGAAAACCAGGCCAAGGTTTCTCCATTTACATGAGTACCCTGCCTACCTGTCGAAGTGGAAGGATTGAAGACATGTGCAAACTTTGATGTTATTAAAATAGTTGATGACACTAGCCCATACCCCACATTGTTGGGAATTGTTTGGGAGATGGAAATATTGGCATTTATCAATTTCAAGAAAAGGATAATGACATTCAAGAATCATGACACAAGATTCTTTGCTCGATTAGATCCCATCAAAGGAAAACAATACGGTGAACCAATAAAAGATGAAGTCACAGAAGGATGGGATAATTCCTGTAATGTCTCTGAATTCTATATCAATCCCACTGCTGATGGAGAGTTAGGATGGAAAAGCGTCAACTCAACATCTTTAGACTCAGATGAAGCTCTAGAGAACTGGCAGAACCGGTTTGATGAAGTGTCATTCAGGAAGTGTGTGCGCATCACTCAGTCGCTGAGATGGGTAGCAACATAAGTATTTGATATGATGACATACAAAGAACTACTTAACTTGGAAGTTTTTATTAGCGAATTTGAATACAGAGTATCTGAACACCAACACTTGTTGGCACTAGAAGAGGCACTAAAGGCTACTCCAACAATATGGTGGGCTACGCAAAAGGCGTTGATAACAAACTAACATATATGTCGATGATTGATGGAATTTAAATTCGGGGAGGATGAATTCTATCGAGGAAATAAGTATGATGGGAGAAATGATCCAAGTACCCATCTGATAACATGCTAAACAATATGGGGACTAAGGCCGAAGGAGGAATGGGTTCGCACATTCATCCATAGGATGCAAAAATACCACAGAGATGGTATGTTTCTTCAGAGCTGCAAAGGGAAATGATAATGTGGGAAGAACTAACTATCAGCTTCACTCATACTTTCAATTTTACGAATGAAAATCCATTTATACACAGTGCGCTACAAGACATCTACAACAGAGTATTGGAGATAGCTCCAAATGAGCTACCAATGGGATCACAATGGAAAATGACACCATAAGGAAGTTGTGATATCGAAGCATCATATATTCGAGGCAACAAATTCAAGCAACCGTTGAAGATACATAAGGTCAATATTGGAACCAGAGAAGACCCAAAGTTTGCTAGTACTAGAGATTATTTGGATGATTCAACGATGGGGAAAGTCACTGATCTATTATATGAATTTCAAGATTTATTCCTAACAAATGTTTTTGAAAGGGAAGGCATTTCAAGGGATTTGAGCGAAACGACGATTCCTATGAAATCCGATGCGAGGCCATTAAAGCAATGACCATTTAGGTTGAATCGAAGATACAAAGAATGCTTCAAATCCAAACTAGAAAGGATGTTGGATGCAGGGATTATTGATCCTATAGAGGAATTAGAAAGGACCACTCTGATGGTTGTGCAAGATTAAAAGGATGGAAAAATATGGATTTGCGTCAATCTGAGGAAACTGAATGATGCAAGTATTCACAACCCATTTTCAACACCATTCATTAATGAAGTGATGGGAGGAGTTGGAGGACAAGAGATATGTTCATTTACGAGCATATTTTTAGGCTATCATTAGATAAGAATTGCGAAGGAGCATAGAAAAAAAACTATTTTCGTAATAGAATGGGGATGTTTCCTGTACACAGTGATGTCATTCGGTCTCAAAAATGTGCCCACAATTTTTTCAAGGTTGGTTGTGGCTGCTTTCAAAGACTTCATTCATAAATTCCTAGCGGTCTACATGGATGATTGGACCGTCTATGGGTTGGTAAAAGACCATATTGCGAACCTTTTCTTGATGTTGGAAAGGTGTCAACAACACCAAATTTCACTAAATTTGAAGAAATGTATATTTTGTGCACCATTTGGAATCCTATTGGGACACATTGTATGCAAGGAAGGCATGTTGGTTGATCCTGCCGAGATTGTGATAATTGTCAACCTATCGACACCAACGACAGTGAAACATCTGAGGGAGAAATTGTTCCACACAGGGTACCATCGAACGTTTATAAGGGGATATGCAGCAATCACTCTACCAATGGAGAAATTATTAAATAAACATGTGAAGTTTGAATGGAATGACGAATGCCCGAGGAGTCTTGATACGCTAAAAGAAAATATGGTCGCAACACCAATATTATTGTTTCTCGATTGGACAAAGGATTTCCATGTCCATGTTGATTCTTTGTCGATTACATTAGGAGTAATATTGGCCCAACCAGGAGAAGGATAAATTGACCACCCGAATATGTTTGCAAGCCAGAAGCTATCTACTCCAGAGAAAAACTACACAACGACATAAATAGAAGGATTGGTGATGGTGTATGCATTGCAGAAATTATGGCACTACCTACTAAGAGGACACTTCAAAATTTTTATAGACCAATCAGTGTTGAAGTACTTGGTCAATAATCCTGTTTTGGGGGGGATTATCTACTGATGGTTGTTACTATTCCAAGAATTTGATTTTGATATCATCATCAAAACAGATGGTTGAATGCAAGACTTGATCATCTATCAAGGATAGAGTCAAACAAAGAACCAAGAAACATCAAAGATGTTTTACCTGATGCACAACTGTTTAGAGTCAGAATGGATGATGACCATTACGAACAAATTATTCAATTTTTTACGACAGGAAAATCCCCTAAGGAGTTCACCACTAACCAAAAGAAACAAATAGTCACCAGAGATGCTGACTTCCAATTGATATTTGAGAAGCTATATAAGATGGGGCCGGAAGAAACTTATGTCGATAGGTTTTTCCGCATGAGCAAGAAAGAGTGTTGGAAGAGGCACAAGGTGGGGTTGCAGGGGGACACTATGGAGGACATGTATCTTCCAGAAAAATAATTTGAGATAGATTATGGTGGCTGAAAATACACGTCATTTCCACAGATTATGTGAAAATATGTGATGTATGTCAACAAACCGGTAAACCATCACAAAGAGATGAGATTCCATTAGTACCTCAGGTAACACTACAACTATTTGACAAGTGGGAAGTTGATTTAATGGGACCTATCAATCCATCAGGGAAAATAATAGGTACGAGTTACATCATCACCATGACTAATTATCTAATGAGATGGGATGAAGCAGCACCAGTAAAGGATTGCACAGCTGCTACGATGACAGGGTTCCTTTTCAACAATGTGGTTACCCGATTTGGATGTCCTAAGATATTGATGAACGATCAAGTACCTAAATTTGTCAATTAGACAATTAGAGCAATGAATGAAGAATTCTAGATACAACACAAGAATATTACTCCATATCACCGATAAGCGAATGGTGCAGTAGAAGTGTTCAACAAGATATTGGAAAATTCACTTACTAAGGTATGCAATACAACTCACGATGACTAAGATATGAAAATACCTGCAATATTATGGGCCTACAGAACGAAATGTAAACTCTTGATGAGGAAGCCACCATTTAAGTTGGTTTACGTACAAGAAGTAGTAATGCTGATGGAATATAGCATTCCCAGTCTATGCATAGCAGTCGTGACATGAATGAGCAATGAAGGATCAATTGAAGAAATACTGACACAGTTAGTATGCCTTGGAGAGGAACGCTTCATCATAGGATTTCATCATCAAGTAGAGAAGGATCGACAAAAGGCATGGTATGATTTCCATGTCAAGAAAAAGCACTTAAATCTTGTAGATATGGTTCTTGTCTATGACAACAAGTTTGTGAAGCACCCAAGTAAGATTCAGATGCATGGTTGGGTCCCTACATCATACACTTCATTACCGTCGAAGGTGCGGTACAAATGCAACAGTTAGATAGAGTAATTTTTCCCAAACTAGTAAATGGGAGTCAGCTAAATCCCTATCGGGATATCTAGGCACGACACTAATGTTAACAACAAAAGAGGAAAAAATCTGAAGGAAAGTTTGTTGACATGAGGAAGAGTGATGAGAAAATTTGAACTGCGACAAGGTTTAGAACTTGTTGATATCGGATGAGGTGCAAACTAGTCAAATTAGATAATAAATGAAGCAATTACACCATGTGGGAGACGATGTAAGTTGCAAAGATCTGCAATTAATGACCAAGGAACGCATTAGATTTGTAGAATCGACAGAGGATCTGGTCAATCAATGAGGATTTAGTAATGATGGTTCAAATCCCTCACACAGAAGGCTCGGGGGATATAAGATCCGACTGAGGGGCATGGTTTGACCCATTGTGCGTGTCAAAAGGAAGAATCAAAACAAAGAGAAGAAGAGTTAAAGCTAAGAGAAGTTGAAACAAGAAGACAAGTGTTGCATAGACCATGAAACATATTATTTTGAGCACAAGCACACAATAAAAACCAATTGCGAGGGAGAATATCATAGAAGAAATGCATGAGATTATGTCTGAAGTAGGGCAATCGATTAGGCAAAAGAGGAGCGCTAATTGTCCTATCACTCCAGACAGAAGAACTAAGACAATTTGAGGTTTGATGAGATGAACCAAAGGAGAGGGAGAAGCAGGTCCATCAACTATGAGAGAAGAAGAAACGACGATAAGAGGCAAGCCAGTACCAACATTTCAGGGTATGTATCACTGAGGAAGGAAAGGGCACCGATAGTATGAGTTGGAAAAACCAACAAGTATGTTATCAAGATCTCTGCAATGCCTAAAGGTGTCCATGTGATGACAAATATTGTGCCACAACTGTAAAATATATAATACAATGATCACGACATCCTAGCATTTCCAGAATGCACCAAGGACACTTATGAGGAAAGAGCACACTAGGAAGGAGGTCCAACCACCAAAGAACCCACACAATGGCAATTGGGATTGTAGTGGTCTGGTCTAGTATCGATAATCCATATGCCACATTTTAGATGATCTACATAAGTGAATGCATGCGTGAAGAAACTGTTGGCATGTTTCCATGGTGGTTATCTATGGCTGGGGACAAAGATCCCAATTACGGTCAATTTTATATCCCAAATTACTGGCATACCTAAGGCAGGGGTTGACCCATCACAATATTTCTGAGGAAAATATAATGACAAGAAGTTGGTTGCAAAGTTGCGAAGAAAATATGGGTTAGTAAAGGATAAAAGGGCATATGTTATTGATACCATAAATGATAAGGTCATTATAATTGCAACAAAATTGCTGACGGTCAAGAGAGTGCAGGAGGATTGCCTAAATCAACGAACATCAGGGGTTATCGCATCCGTGGAGCAGTGCACAATAGGCATATAGATGAATTGGTCCTAGTTCCTACTAAACAAGCTGATGGAGGATGTTATGCTTGCATAAGAGGCTGGTAATTCGTTCACTTATTCATGGTTCCTCATACTTATCACATTGGTTGGATGGATGGACCCAACACATTACAAGGGATGGAGGTTGACACTGTCAACATATGCCGAGGAACAATATATAAAATTATGTGGGTGTTCAAAGACAAGGAATGGAAAAACAACAACAAAATTCAGTTTTACGTATACTTAGATGCACTGCAAGAGGAAGCAGTCAAGGTGCCACATCTCATAGACCAATCTACAAAGAAGTACCAGAGTATTGCAAAATTGGCAATGGGAACCAACGACATACATATTCAAGTGTGAGAAGATTCAGAGAAGCAATGGATTACAACAAAATACAAACTAACAGATGAAGAGCTTGAAACCATCATCGAAGGATTGAAACCATCATCGAAGGATGGCCCCCGAAATGGAAAGTTTTGGTAAGTGACGAAAAATTGTTGGACCTAGGAAATGGACCACCAACAAATGTCCCGAAAGAGAAGGATAAATCAAAGGAATAAGAGGATGAATAAAACTTGCAAGACAATGCATCATTAAGAACTCCAACAGAATCAAAGTTGGAGAAACAATAAGAAGAAGCATGGATGAAGCATCGGTTTGAGCAAGGCAAGGGGAGAAACACTGCACGACTCTTTGATGACCAGATAAACACGGTATTAGCAGTAATCACTATGACAACAAATGAGAATCAAGCAAAGGTAACAAAACATGTAACATGATACTTCCAATAAGTTACGTAGTTACTGTAGACACTCGCAAATGCAGTACTCCAGGCGAGGATACTGAAAGAAAGAGAGCTGCAAAGGGTTATAGAAGTCGACATTGGAACAAGCGTGCAACTAGTACAGATCCTTCTGCAAGTGATCACAATGGGGGATGAGGATGTAGATGCTACGCTATGAGGGCATGAATTGATCAATCTTGACTTAAACATGCTTTCGATGCCTACGCTGGAAAGACTTCAGATCATAGTAAGTGAAGAGATCAGAGACCGTGAAGCAACAATCCACGATTAGCTGGTCTGGTCCAGAAAACAAGAAAAAATCCCCAAAGAGGAAATTCAATGAATAAAAGTGGAAAAGGAGGAAATCATAAATGAAAAGGAAAAGGACTTCAGGGAAAGGAAAATACTTTAAAGATCAGTCTCCTTGGCCTATGAAGAGGTACCGAAATTTAGTCCATAAATATTGGTAGAAGCAAAAGTATTGTGACTAGGGAAAGTTGTCGCAAACCCATGGAAGGAAAATGAAGAGTTGCAGCCTAGAGTGGTACCTAGCACAAAACCATAGCAACTAGAGAAAAGGAGAAGTGTAATTGATTATTCTACAATAGATATGGACGAGCTAGAGAAGGATGCACAGATAATTTCAGAAGAAATAACACAGTTTTGGGGGAGATTGGTACAAGATGAGTAGTGGCACCAACTGGATGTGCCACTCGGAGAAGCAGAAACACAGTTGATAGCATTATGAGGATCAATAAAAAAATATGCCCCACTTGTGCAAGTGACAAAGGAAGCAGAGCTAAAAGAGTTGTAGCAGCGCGTTAACAAGGCACCAATGGAGGAAAACACACTTGGATGAATTTTAGGCTACAACAGAGCAATTAGTGCTCAAGGCCATGGATGAAATCATGCATACTAAGGAAAATATGAGAAAATTGCATTAGATGAGTGAAGAGCATCTGATGGAACAAGAGGTGGAAGAGTGTGCAACACTCACAAAATAGGTTAGGGAATCTATCGATCAAGTTAGAACAAAATATGATGACTTCAAGGAAAAGATGAATGCACCAGTTGCTTCTAGATGAGGTGGCTCAAGGACGAGCCAAATTTTTTGTGTTGGAGGCCTATTTGCAAGGGGTCGGAGTGCACAAAGTGTGGTACCACTGTCAACAGGAAGGATGTCGACAAAGGTAAAATTCAACTGTGATAGAGGAAGAAACCGATAAACTAGGACATTTTGGTTGAGTTAGTTATAGATTAGATAAGTGGGCCATTTTGTAACGGCCTAGTAAGCCTATAAGTAGAGTTAGGATCGTAAATCAAAGGGAATATATTTTTTTTTCCTAACATTAATCGACTGAGGAATGGTTTTGTCTTTTACATTGTGTTTATGGTACTGATGGTATGAAGACTCTATCTTACGAAGCGAATTTGATCAACATTTTGGCATTTTCGGTTGTAATGTCTTAGTTTTGTCGAATGTGTTGTTTCTGAATTATGTCTTTTCTGCATTATTTGGGTTAAATATGTGATCAATCAGATGAGTTAATGAATGATTATGCAACATCTATTTTTTCCGTTTAAATGTGAATGATCCGAGCTATTGCAATGCTTATCGATTTAATGTATGTTGATGTATTTGTTTATTTAAATATGGGTAATTGTGATTACAAATGAAGATTAAAATTAGATCTAGATAATAGTGTGGTTACGAACCTATATTTCTGGGTAATGTTGTGATTGAATAAAAGATAGTGCGATGTCCTCTTCCCACCGCGACAACTTGGTTCCCGCAACCTTCCCTAAGTCCATGTTCCGCAAGTGTTATTGGAAAGGGTAAATCCTTTCTGGGTCGATGTTTAGGGAGTCTATGTTGATAGTTGTTGATAGTAGTGTGAGGTGAACCCCTATGGATTGAACTATGTCAACAACTCTATCTCTTATACTTAACCATAATCTAATACATAACAACCATCCTTAGTGTCATACTAAACCTTAGCAATAATGAATTCCATTTGGGAATGTAGGATACATGGTAGCAAAAGGACATGAATCATTTTGTCAAGAGCTTCCAAAACATATCAACAATAGGAAGCTACCATTAGTAAAAATGGATACATCATTGTAAAGGGTAGGCCCTGCAAGGTGGCTAAAGTATCCACTTCAAAGACTAGAAAACATAGTCATGCAAAGTGCCATTTTGTTCCAAGCGTTATTTTTAATGGAAAAAATATTGAATATATTGTCTCATATTCTCAAATTGTGATGTCCCTCATGTTAATCTGGATGATTTTCAGTTCATTGAAAAATTTGGGGATGGATTTATGAGTTTGCTGGCTAATAATGGAAACACAAAGGATGATATCAGGATCCCTTTCGAGGACCAACTGTTTACCCATATCAAAGATGGTTTTGGAGAGGGAAAATATACTGTTCTCACTGTGATGTATGCAAACACAATTACTAAATGACCAACAGATAACACCTAATACCCTAAAACCCTTAGCAATAAAGGATTTTAATAGGCTAATACCCTAAGCATTAAAGGCCTAGGAAAATGGTGACACATGGTAGGATCTGCCAAGCAAGTAGAAATCATAACCCTATTTATTGACTTCAAGGTATTATTTAAAAGGTGTAGTCCCAGAGATAGATAAATGAAAACCCGCATACACCTCAAGTAGACCTTCCCGATCATTCTGTTGACCATAGCTAGGATTCATTGAAAAGTATAGCTAGGCCTCCATTACTCATTGGGTGAATACAACTGGGTGGTGTTGGGATTAATAGAAGAAAAAGAAACAATTACAATAGAAATATTTTGGTTTGATTCAATTACTTCCATCAAGTCAAGGTTTTATCACTTGAACCACGGTCCCGAGCCTCACTTGCTCACTCTTGGAAGGGTAACCTAATCCATTTATTTAACATAATATTGAACCCTAATCAATGGGTAATGAGCATATCCAAAACAAAAGCATACAAAAAGTCATCATCAGTTAAGTGCATGATTACATAGGAAATCCAAGGAAAATCAATCTCAATCAGGTGCATGCATTAAACATTTAATTCATAGACATACCAAGGACATATTTTCCTTCTCGAGATCCTCTATTTCAAATTTAGATTGTTTAGGGTTTGAATATCGATATCGCAAAGCACCTCTCCTGATCATGAGCATCCAATTGAAATGGGGTACCCTAATCTTACAGATAATGCTCTCCTCCAACTCTTTGCCGTGTCTCTGTAGAAAATTCTTCACAGAAGGATACGAAGGACCTGGTTTGTTCCAAAGCTCATGTTGAATTCAAGCCTGATGAAGGATCTGGTTTGTTGCATAGAGCTCAAATCGAATGTGGTGTAATTGAATTTTTTTTTGTTATGGTTTGTTTTAATATTTTTTTTTATATTGTGTTATTTTATTATACTGTTTTGTTAATTTTTTTTGTTTTTATTAATTTTTATTATATTGTACCATACATTGTTTTATTTTTTTATATATTGCCCCTAAAACCAACATCACTATGTAAAATCATAAAATCCTATACTTAACATAATGGGATCAACTAGAGACATGTATGAGATGCAAGCTAACTTCCTTTTAATAGAGCATAAAAAGGTGAATGACCGTGTAGTGTTCATGTATTTTGTAGGAATAGCTAGAATACTAGTGGAGACGATGATGATGATAATGACGAAGACGCATATTATGAGGATGGTGATGACGACGACAATGATGATAATAAGTAAAAATAATGATGATGACGATAATGATGATGATGATGACAATGATGATAATGGCGATGATGACAATGATAATAATGGTGATGATGACAACGACGATGATGATGATAAGTAAAAATAATGATGATGCTGATGATAATGATGATGAGCCAAAAGGGAAGCCAAAGGGGTAAGGGGTAACTGACGATAACTTTTTTTGGGAAGCCAAAGGGGTAAAACAAGGTGGGCACTGACCATTATAATCAATGATTCCATGTTTAAGGGAATAGTTTTGGTACGGTTGTTGATTCTTGTTGGGCCATTTGATTAGGAAATAAGGTCATTAATTGTTAGATTTATGGAAGAATGGGACATATACCATTTCAATTATATTATCCATAAAAATCACTGGGATGGTTATGTTTAACCCCTTGTTTTCATTGTGTTTGACCTTGATTGGAATCACTATCATCCCAACAATGGTTCCATTTCCCCATTTCCCTTAGTTCTTGATCATTCTATTTTTCTTCTTCTTCTTATTGTTTATGTATTGATTACTTGTTTGGGTTTGTTAAACCAAATTTCTAACCAAGATGGTTAAAAAGAGGAATCAAGTTAAGATTTGATGAAAGCAATGAGGTCAGATTGAGTTAACATTGGTTTGGAGTAGTAAAAAAATATAGCAAGTCTTGTGGTCAAGTATACAAGCCTATCGATGTAGCCATTATTGGGAATCGACATTTTCAAGTGGTGTATAGACAAATGAATTTCCATGTGGGAAATTCTCATGGTTATAATTCTATGAAACATTAGCCATGATCCACTATTTTAAGGTGCTTCTAGGCTCCTATATATGATAGGAAGTATTCTACCATGTTGGATTGTCAACTTAATGAGAGTAATAGAACATATAGGACCATTCTAAGACAATGTATAACAAAGGTTGATCCATGTAAAATGGTAAATGAACTAGTGATTCAATTAATATCATGATTCCAAAATTTCTCAATGTTAATTCAAAGTTAAATTTTTATACATCCTTATGTCACAAAATCAAGTATTAAGTAACAACTCAAAATGAGTTCTTCCAATTGTGCATTCCTCCACTTGGTGATGAAATATGATGAAGGAAACTTACTCAAGTGAAAACAAGAAGGTAGTATGGCACCAAGGTGATGGAATACAATGGAGGTTGTTAAAGGGACACTCTTACATGTCAAAGGATAGCTCATAAAAATCCCATAGGCGAGTACCTTAGGGTGGAAAACCCAGAAGAATGATCACTAAGTTGTTATTTCACAATATATGTCTAGGAAAGATGAAGTTTCCTTAAACTTGGTAAGTTTCTTATTGTTGATTGTCCCAAAACCTTTGGTGTTGAGTAAGTCACGAGAATTAGGTGGGATTCCCTTCAGTTAATTTTATGAGAGTGATGGGGAAATGTAAAAATAATTCACTTGACATGCTTTCCCTTCTAATTGTACACCCTCGTGTACAAATAATGGGCATATTATAAGTTACACACAATTGTCACTATGTTATTTACCCAATTAAGTAACTTTAAGTCTATAATTTGGATAAGCATTGGGAAGTTTAAAACCACCACCCCAAACAAAACCCAAGGATCTATTCTAATCTAATGTTGGTTTCCTAAACCAAAATAATGGAAGTGTTTATTTTTATTATGGAGGTTTATTTTAGGGTTTGTTGTTTGAAGAAAAATCTTAGTTATTTGTTCTATATGCTCTCTATAGGAATTGATACTTGCATGTGGCATATACTATAAATTTGTGATAAATGATTTCTTGATATGGTGTATAATGTATGTAATTGATGTGTTATATTTAATTAAATATTTAAAGGAAACTTTGTTCGAATAAAACACAAAATTCTTAAGAACACTTTCATCACTTTCATGCATTTATTCGATAAAGGAACACTTTCATCACTTTCACACATTTATAAACAATAAGTTTGTTGTTTGATTGTTGAATGTTGTTTTGTGTGACTCATGTTTGAGTCTAAAACCCATCTTGTTGAGCCGCAAAAAGACCACATTTTATTCATCATTTCACATACTATTTATCACCTTATTCCATTATATCCTTCCATACAACCATGAACATTCATCACTTTCATAATAAATATGGGTTTATATTACTATTCTCCAAATCATTTATTTTTGAGTATTTTGAGTAAATTTATGGTTAATTATTGAGAAAAATAAGATATTTTCATTATACTTTAAAGTTGGGTGAGTTTGGTGATGTGTACAGGTGTATTTGAAGACTTTAGCAAGCTCAAAAGTGTCCACCTAGCCTTAGATTCGAATTTCATCTTCTAGATATGAGCTAACTTCTAGGAGAAGATCATGGACATGTGGATAGAATATCTCATCCAATATTTGGTTGAGGATTTAAAGGGATGAGTTGTAGATTTGTTGAGGATTTGGGGGGATGAGTTGCCTAGTTGTTGAGAATTTTAGGGGATAGGTTGAGAGAATAGTGGGTCTGTAATTATGATCACTTATCTTGAATTCATGTATAAATAGGAGGGCTCTCTCTTTATTTTGGTTAGAGATATCTCTAGTGGTTTGAAGTAGAGAATAGTTTATAGTTAGTCATAGAATAAGATTTCTGATTATTATGTAGTGGAGATGATGCTTCATGCACATTCCTTGACTCTTTTATGTTAATATAAATTTTAAGTATTTCTTCTTATGAACTGTTAGTGTAAATTTTCAGTTATATTCTGTTTATGAGTTGATAGTATTGATTTTATGTGAGCTCACAAGTTAATGTTGATTTGTTTTATATCAGTTTAAGTTTATGCAATTTTATGCTTTCATAGATTATATTTATTTTCTGTAATTTCCTGCTTTTCTAGATTAGATTTCCGTTCATGTCACTTCTTGCTTTTCATGTCATTTCTGCTTTTGCAAATTTAATTTAATTTCAGCTGCATATATTTTCGCTTTCAGTCATTTAGAATATTATATTAGGTTCAGCAACACTATGCCCCTGCATATATTTTGTTTGTGCCTCACAAGTTTACGCTTTCTCTGAGTTGACAATTAAATCGTTGGAATTCTATTATAAATTGTTTAATGCTTTTACCCAACATTTTGGCGCTGTTGTCGGGAAGTACTAAAAGGGATCAGAGTTTAGATAGGTAGATAGTTTGTTTTTATTAGATAGAAAGGGGGAGTGGAAATGGTAAGATGCAAGGACAACCTCACTACGGGATTTCCGGGATTTCCGTGGTGTAACAGCTAGATGCATCCATTTTAGTGGGTTTCCCCAAAGCCTTGATTGTTTTCTGCAAAGCATTTATTTTTTCTGCAAATTATTTCTTTTCTACAAATGTGAGTTTGTTTCTATGCAAGTTTTCTTTTACAGTTTTGTAGTGTAAAAATTTTGATTGCTTTCATATTTGGGCTAGCCTTTGTTTCATATTAACTTGTTGTAATTTATATGTTCATTTTTGTTTTATGTAGATTTTTGTGTGCTTTTTATTTTTTTGTTTTTTGTACTAACTCATTTCGTATTGTTTGTCACATTTGTCATGTACTCGTTTTTATCTCTTGTTTTTCTACATTTGATTTGATTTTAGCTTTACGATGAGCATAAGCTTAGAGAAGCTCACTCAGATCCTAGCAAAAATTAGGATCTCCTCTTCTTTAGAAGAGGAGATCTTGACAATAGTGAAGGATGAAATCACTCTTCCTGAAGCGAACAATGAACAATCGACATTTGAAGAATTTTGTATATTAGACGAGGAGCACTTGTTAGAATTGGAGATTGAAGAGGATGGAGAAGGGATCTTGAGTTACCATCATGCAAACGAAAGTTGCATCAAACACAGGTTCCAAGTAAGTGTTAGGTTAGATCAGTTTTGTTTTTTTTTACTTTGTTAATTTGCATTTACAATTCCTAATTTTGCATACCTTTGAATACATTAGGTTTCATTTTGTTAATATTCTCTTACTACTTTTAAATGTATGGTTCCACTGGAAGTTTCATTACACTTAGATGATTATAAATCTCAATTAGGATAGAGTAGGTAGGTTTTGGTTTCTTTCAATTAGCATATAGGATGCTTTGTTTAATTGGTTTTATTTGTTAAAATCTTTTATTTCTAATAGTTTTAAATAACTATTTTGTTTTTAATTTTCTTATGAATCAAAAAATAGTCTTAACCCATTAAATTTAAAAAATATTAAAACAAAAATTTGAAATTTTGTTTTCTTTTGAGTTTAAATTTTCTTCTTTATTTTTCATGCTAGGAATAAAAAAAATCAATTAAGAATTATCTTGTTTTAATAAACAATTAGTAAATAAATAAATTAACAAATAATAAAAATTTATATAGTTTTTTAGTTTAATAATTTATAAAGAGTTTTAGGTTTTGTCTTATGAGAGACTATTACCAGAAATACAATTAATTTTTTTTATTTCATATAGCTTGTAAATAAACTAAGTATTGACAACCACATAGAATGCTAAAAAGCAAGTACACTTGAATGAGAATATTTTATAATTTTAAAAACATGCACATAAAGCAATTGAAATTTGAGAGTCGAACTTGAAATAAATGTAACGATTCAGTACGCTCGAAGTAATGCTTTTCGCATATACTTTTACAAATAAACTGTATATATACCTTCATTGTGTAATTGTTAAAAAAAAATCATAAAAACAGAACCCTTGATCTGAAACCTGCAAAAGAAGAGCCTTTCAGTCCTCCATACAAACCCTGTAAACAGTCTTTCATGCGCACCCTGCAAGTAGTCTTCCATGCACAACCCGCAAAAGTAATGGCAACAGTTCTATCTCTCGATTTGAGCATTCATCCTACCACACTAAAACCTGCATTAAAATATTTTCTACAATATGTTGAGGGGATGTTATTACTAGTCTTTGGATCTATCGCTAAAATAGAAAAGGGCTCCATAACCACCCATAAAATCTAGTCTTAATTTGAGCAGGAGATCATTTACATTGTTAAACAACCAATTCTATTCTAAATTGATTTCAATGAACTATTTAATTTGACTAGTGGACAAGCGAATTTCAATAAATCATAATTTTTGGCAACTAGAGTTTCAATGTTACAACGAAAAACCTGGCATGATTTCTTATTAGAATAATTACCTCACTGCCATATATCGATATTGTTAAAAAAAATTGTTAGATGCCCCAGACCTCACTGGTTCTTCCCACGTTTATGCATTAATTCCATTACATTTATTAAGGAGGTTATGAAATCGGTTGTAAATCTGAAAACAATAATAATTATCTCCACTTATAGAACAAACACATCCACATTTGTATCGTCAGTAATCACTTTCATGATGAATGGGCATGGTGGTGGCGTGTGAAGCTATCTTGTTTTACTGCCGTGTGGAGGATACTTTAATTATCTCAGCATTTGAAAATAGTTTGCATCTCCAGTTTGTGGCTTTAGCTGCATGTCTCGAGGCATTGAATTGTACATACCATGATTGATGACACAAGAAACAAGCAGATACTAGGTAGACGGATAGGAATCATTGCTTGAACTAGAATAAAAATATAACCCTATGATTAATAAATAGATTCCTATCTTGTTATAATGTAGAGTCATACGATTAATAAGTAGATTCAATATGAGAACGATGGCGCTTCAATCCGAGGACAAAATCAAGGAGAAACTGCAAATCACCTCATAAGCGTATTCATGGCGTCTAGGTCTGGAGCTTCACAAGGAAGTTGGGTGATGATCTGCTGGGGGGAAAGAGAGCGTAGACCCACTGCGATAACGATTCAAGGCTTTCTGGAGAATTAATATTCTCCTATTAAACAAATGATTTTGGTCATCTCCACTTCTGCGCTATATAGTTTCAATAAACTTACATGGCAATGTATATAATTGAAATCAGATTTTGCTTGTCGTTTGAAAGGTCATACTCTGAATAGAAGACAGTGTCGAGCATAAAGGGAAGTGTGATAAGAATGTAACATTGAGAGGGAGTGTATCTGGTTTTCTCGTTCAAACAATCAGGTGGGAGAGAGAGCAATCCTCCTGACCCAGTAAAAGAGAAGAAGTTACTTTGGGGAGCTGTATTCATCTGTAAGGCAGCACTGATGTGAGCCAAAGAGCCAAATATCAGTCCCTTCTCAGTGATCACAGCAAAGTTTAAAATAGGATTCCATGTTTAATACCAGATCTGATTACATAAATAGTTCTTCTTGTTCGACAAGCCACGATACATGGCAGCTATTCTTTACACATATTGTAGCTGTGTTAAAGTTCTTTCTCAGCTACCTGATTCGATGAAGCAAAGCCAAGCAGATTTGTACCTTGAAACCTACAAAGTTTTAGATTTGGAAATCAGTCGGCTTCGTGAAATCCAGCAATGGCTAGCATACGCTGCATCCAAACTGGCAGTTGATATGCAACACTTTTCGTGGTCAAAGAGATGAATCAATGAACCTACAATAACTCATATGTGGTCCATCCTTAACTTGCTTGATGTGCTGCTGCAATCACATAACAGATTGTTAGGGCTCCCTGCGCGTAGGTAGTGTCCGCTGGAAGCTCGCTTAACAGGTTGTAAAAATGCGTTTTGTCAGATGCACTGCAGGCTGTTAGAATGTGCAAATCAAATATACATTCTAAAGTTGAAATTAGACCTATCAAAACCACAAAAGTTTGTGGTTGGATCTAAAGATTTCCCAAGCCACGTTCATTGATGACCTGAATGAATGACTATGCAATTCAAAACTTGGTTCCAATTATTGAATAAAAACAATATAGGTGACTTAGTAATATTATGTTTATGATTCGTCATTAGCTAATATATAATATATATGTAACACTAAGAGCTAAAAATGTATTTGCACCACCATATGAATAAGGAATTACTATGCATTGATAAAAAAGGAAGTAGGTGTAATGTCACATGAAAAGGCTAAAGAGAACCCGTCGATGTGAGAGAAAGTAAGTATTTCAGATATAGATATAAAGAGAATTAGGATTTATATTCTTGTGGAGTGTGCACTTATTGTCATTTTCATTAAAAGTATAATGTACATTCTCTTTTACAATTTAGAGGAATTTTATATTTCAATCCCAAATATTTTGTTATTTCAATCTATTTAAAAAATATTGTATTCTCAACACCTCTCTTTATTTTATTATGGACATTCCATGGGTTTTGATCCCTATCTTGGTTAGTTCTACATGTCAGGCATTTTTACCATTTATTCTATATTTCAAAAGAAACATCCCCATTTGTCTGCAAAGGAAATAATACTTACATGTGTACATGCAACTCTCTCATTTCTTTCCTGTGGTGTCCACATAGGTGCTTTCTTAGCACATCCAAAATACTATCAAAATGTCTGAAATCTAAAAATCATTTTAAACTAAGATTTAGTGTTGTCTTCTACTACGTATCAACCTGGATCTTGCATGGTAGCAAACTTTTCTTGTCTATGTTGGTATTCAACACCTCATGTTTCTTTACGAATGCACTCAATCTAGAGATTTCTACACTGTCGTTTACAAATGTTTATATAGTGTTTTGTTTTGGCATTTGGAAAATGACATATTTGTCACTTTTAGTGTAACAAATAAGTGATAACAGTTTTATTAATGACATAATAAATATTTGTCACTTTTTTGGAATTTGTTATTTGTCACATATTTGTTATTATTAGTCACATAACAAATAACAATGACATATTTGCCAATTTTTAGGAATTTGTTATTTGTATTATAATGTTTTTATTAGTATTTTCTTTAGTCAATATATATGTATATACAATTTTTGTTTATTTATTACTTTTAACATTATTTGTATTTATAAAAAATAAATAAAATAAAACAAAATTAATAAATGTATTAAATAAATTAAAAAAAATCATTATAAAAATTTATTAGAAATATATATATACCAAGGTAAAAACAAAATAAATTTCAAAAAAATTATTTTGTTTGTTAATATGTTAGTATGTTTATTAAATTTTAAATAATAAAACATAATATAAAAAAAAAAATTCAACCATAATAACAATAAAAGGTGTTATTATAACAATAACACAAAAAATAAAAATATATACAACTTAACATTAGGATAATAAACAAAATATAAATATAAAAAGTAATCTACGAAAAATATAAATTAAAGTTATTAATAAAATTAATGTGCGTCTTTAAAATCGAAGGAAGCTGCTGTTGCAGCTATGCCTTCTTTTTAATTTTATTTTTGTACAATGGGACCTGGCACATCTTCAGTTAGGGGAGGGGGGGTATCCGCATGATCATTAAAACTACTAAACTTATCATAAAAATCGTTTATTTTGCACACTCCTCTCTAATCTAGATCATTAAGATTGTCTCCTTTTAGGGGTCGACCATTGAAAGGATCAACCCTCTCTCCCTATTGCGCAAAGACGCACTTATCATAAAAAATATGATAACATTACAAAAATAAAAAATAAAATAAAACCAAAATTAAAAACATATAAATAAATAAAAACATTAGGTAACAAATAAAATCATAAAATTAAAATTATAAATGAATCTAAAATATTCTCAAAATTTTATGATCGTTGTGCTAATTTGTTTTCGCAAGTCACTCAGAAACAGGTTTCAATAAGAAGGTCATCATTTTCAAGTATAAAAGCATTTCATTTATTTTCTTTGACTTGGGTTGTTAAACACATATTTTTCTGTATTTTCAATACTCTCACAAGTTTGTTGCAGGACAATGCTAACCTCTTTTGCAGATTTAAAGATGGACGAATAGCATGCAGAAATAATTTTTGGAATTGCAGAAAATTTTCAGAAAAAATGTTCCAGTTAAAGCTTGAAGAAGTTGAGTTTTCCCCTATGTATGTCACGACATTTGCTGCAACAAAGAAGCCTTTCAGAAATCAGTTACTGCATGTCATGATTACTTACCATTTTTCCTTCCAAGCTTATCCATTATCCATGTTAGAGTCTACTTTTTCACTGCCTTATACATCATAACTTCCCGCATGTCTACCTTTCCGAGTCACACCCATTTTCCTTATTTTCAGTTTATCTTTTTCCTTTTGAATAAAACCATTCAGCTTCCTTTCCATGGCTACATTACTTTGTTATCCCTGCCATAAAAATTGTTTGACCATGAGATCTTTCATCTATAGTCCTACCACTCATTATGTACAACTTGTACTGACTGATGTGGGATTCCTTAAGGCCCACTTTTCAACAAGTATTGCCCCATCGACCTCAACACATTATCTGGGATAGAGACTAAAGTTCATTTTTAGTACCTTGAGGCTTGCATGCCTTAATGGCAAGTTCTCTCACTGACAATCATGGGAATACATCAATGTCCCTTGATCGTTAGATCCTGCAAGTGGCTCGACATCAACTCATTTATTCACACTTTGCACGATGTACTTAGATACCTTAGCACCCATTGACATCAATGCTGAGATTGCCTCGCATTGGTTAACGACATTCATTAATGGTTGGTAATCCAATGATTTCTTATGTTCAACATCGACACATTTATTCACATGGTAAGAATTGTACCATTAAGTTTTGTAGCAGGTTAAGACTATATACCTTTCATGTCTCCATCAACAGTTTTACAGCAGCATACATCCAGCCATATTTGAGTACCACAGTTCTACTTTCATCTCTCATCTTCTACTTCATCCAACCAAGCAGCAGTTCAGATCCTTCACATTCAACACTAGCAGCCACATTCCTATTGTATAGTTCAACAATTTTTTTTGGGTAAGTCGAGGTATGTTGTTTTCTAATATTTAATCATGTAATTCCTTAAATGCTAGAAAATGAATGAATTTGGAAAATTTTCTCACTGCATCCCCTTTCTTCTTTTCATAAACCTAATACATCTTAAGTTGCGGGGGGG
>LPNX011089245.1:135591-198875 GCA_001517045.1 Pseudotsuga menziesii
GTTGGATGTGGAATTTGATTCTACATCCAATGAGTACCCACTTTGCATACTTTTGATGGACCCCTATACCCCAAAAACAAGAAATACCTAAACAAAATATGATGATGACATCATCATCATGTTTTTTTAGGTATTTCTTGTTTTTGGAGTAGCGAGGTCCATCAAAAGTATGCAGTGTGGGCACTCGTTGGATGCAGAATCAAATTCCGCATCCAACAAGATCTCTTGATCGAAATTTGAGTAAAACCACAGGGAGATATGTTGAAAATATGAACACAAAAAGTAGTTTTTTTCTTTTTTCCTCCAAAATTAATAAATATTATTTTATTATTTTAACTATTATTTTATTATTTTCCTTAGGAGGCCCATTTTAGACCTCAAAATTCCTCTAATGATTCATCATCTCATTTACCCTTAATCAACATGTCTATCCCAAACTCTGCTATGTATATTGGCATGATTCATAACTATATAAATGATTTTTACTATACATTGATGGTTCATCATTTCTAATGTATGTATACTTTTAAAATCTTATGTATTGCAGCAAAAATATAGATAAAACAAGAAAATGTTGTTAACACAAGAACCAACATTTGTTATGGTTGTCACACAAGAACCGACCACAAAAATATATAAAAAAGAAAAGAGAAAAAGAAATATTGCTACCACTCATGCATTTCAAAATCATGGAATGATTTACTGTTACATACCGTCATCATGTAAAGCCTCAGCTACAAGCCAAAAGTTTTAAAGGAATCAATGCATAGTTACATGAGGACATGCCAACAGTCAAGTTGGGGGATATGTTGAGCCGCAAAAATACCACATTTTATTCATCATTTCACATATTATTTATCACATTATTCCATTATATCCTTCCATAAAACCATTAACATTCATCAATTTCATAATAAATGTGGGTTTATATTACTATTCTCCAAATAATTTATTTTTGAGTATTTTGAGTGAATTTATGGTTAATTATTGAGAAAAATAAGATATTTTCATTATACTTTAAAGTTGGGTGAGTTTGGTGATGTGTACAGGTGTATTTGAATACTTTAGCAAGCTCAAAAGTGGCCACCTAGCCTCAGATTCGAATTTCATCTTCTAGTTATGAGCTAACTTCAAGGAGAAGATCATGGACATGTGGAGAGAATATCTCATCCAATATTTTGTTGAGTATTTAAACGGATGAGTTGTAGATTTGTTGAGGATTTGGGGGGATGCGTTGTCTATTTGTTGAGAATTTTAAGGGATGGGTTGAGAGAATAGTGGATCTATAATTATGATCACTTATCTTGAATTCATGTATAAACAGGACGGATCTCTCCTCATTTTGGTTAGAGATCTCTCTAGTGGTTTGAAGTAGAGAATAGTTTAGAGTTAGTCATAGAATAGGATTTCTGATTATTATGTAGTGGAGATGATGCTTCATGCACATTCCTTGACTCTTTTATGTTAATATAGATTTTAAGTATTTCTTTCATATGAACTGTTAGTGTAGATTTTCAGTTATGTTTTGTTTATGGATTGATAGTATTGATTTTATGTGAGCTCACAAGTTAATGTTGATTTGCTTTATATCAGTTTACGCTTATGCAATTTTATGCTTTCATAGATTAGATTTATTTTCTGCAATTTCCTGCTTTTCTATATTAGATTTCCGTTAATGTCATTTTTTCTTTTCATGTCATTTCTGCTTTTGCAAGTTTAATTTAATTTCAGTTGCATATATTTTTGCTTTTAGTCATTTAGAATATTAGATTAGGTTCAGCGACACTCTGCCCCTGCATATATTTTGTCCGTGCCTCACAGGTTTATGCTGTCTCCGGGTTGACAATTAAATCGTTGGAATTCTATTATAAATTGTTTAATGTTTTTATCCAACACATCCCATAGTATCCTGAAGGCCTATCATGATGAACCATGTGGAGGGAAATTTACTGACAAAAGGAATGGACATAAGGTATTAAGAATGGGTTATTTTTGGCCTACCTTGTTTCAGGATGCAAAGAAATATGTGCAAGATTGTGATAGCACTCTAGGTGGCATAACCAATTTATTAAAAAGAAGGTGTTTCAGGAAGGAGACTGGGATTTATTGTATGACTCACAATTCAAAAAAGAATTTAAAGGTAAACTGTGCACAAGATGGTTGGGACCATAAAACAATTGATTTGGGGTATTGATCATGGACAATGAATATAGTCCTCTCTAGTCGCTAAACATCCACTTACAAGGAGTAGTGAAGGAAATCTTTGATTTTTGTCAAAACCATTTGGTTTGGGCATTGTTAAAATATTTTGCTTTCTGTTGAAACTCAA
Organism: Pseudotsuga menziesii; assembly: GCA_001517045.1. Lineage (NCBI taxonomy): Eukaryota > Viridiplantae > Streptophyta > Pinopsida > Pinales > Pinaceae > Pseudotsuga > Pseudotsuga menziesii. Next base: position 137,921 of record LPNX011089245.1, read on the forward strand.
CCATATTCCTTTTCGAAAGTCCGCCATATCCTTAATGGAAACTCCAATAAGTTCTCTGCTTTCTTTCCGAATATCCACCATAGTCCTTGCATAAAATTCACGATATCTTTTCCATAACTATGCCATATTCCTTGCAGAAACTCCGCCATATCCTTTGTTGAAATGTAACATCCCCAACCTTCCGACCGATGAAGAGGACCCCACCGATGCTGCTATCTACCTGGGAAACTAGCCCCATTAACATACACATGATAAAAATTGAAATGATTTGAACTAGAATGTGCATAGATGCATAATTATTTATCATAGATAGGAAGCAAACTACATTCCATTCAAGCATTTAGCATGTTCATCATTTTCATTAAACATCAAATACAATTGCAAATATGAAATAGACCAGAATACTTATCCTATGAAGAATCTCATCCGCAACCAGCTATGTCGCTACAACGTTCCACCCAACCATAGGTCAGTGTGCTCCTTAATCTCTCAGCAACACTGCCACTCCCGAGCTAGGCATGATTCCCACAAGGAATAAAGAAACTAAGTAGGCTCACACATAGCCAAAGATACGTCAAAACTTAGTCAAGCCAACACGGTTGGGTTTATTAGACCAAGAGTACACAACAACACATAACCAAACCAACAAGTTGGGTTTATTAGGTTATCAGGAGATGGAAGCACTGTCTGCTAAGCTAGCAGGATCACTGAAGAGTGAAGGATGCATACACTAGAACTAGCTTGACTCCTAAGACATCCACACACACCCAACACAAGGAATCATTCCCTTCTCTGCTGCACAGTACCTCAGGACATGACTTCTCTTCCAGTGCTATTTAGGGGGTGTAGAGAAGAGATCCATCCCTCTAGCTCTATCTATGAGGATCCTGTAAAACACTAGGTTTGTCAAGAAGAATCCTTTCCACTCCTACATAGTCCAAAGACCAACTGCATACACAACAATTTACACCATTTCTGGGTTGAGGAAAATAGTTCAACCACAAAATCAATTTCCAAGGAGGGTAAGAACAACCCACTAACAACAAATCGTATCCCAGGGACGTTTTGTCCCTAACGTTTCCAAAAACAAAATCAACAACAACACCCGAGAGGATGTGGTCTCTCCTCTAAATCATTGGGAAGCACAAACTTATTTCCAACTTGGCAAACATTACGGAAATGCAACAGAAATCGTTGGGGAAGAAACCCAACCACAAGAACATCACAAAAATGAAATTCTCAGCTTCCAGAAAATTAAGAATGACTGCCCACGTGAGGGATAAATATACACAACAAATCCAAAATTGTGAATTTCATGCTCAGCAAATTCCCAGTTGCTTGATAGAGCCACAATGTGGGTGAATGATGATGAGGAAAACACCCATGAGCCCAAATCGTGAAGGAGAAACATACCACAGGAAAAATCATGGAGGTGAAAACAACTCCCAAGCTTCCCTGTGTGAGAAAAAAATGAACAACATGGATGTATGGCCAAATGGGCATGCATTTTCGGTGTTTACTTGCCCCAAAATTCAAAAATGATTTTCCCCAAATTTGAATTTCCTACCCATACTCTTCCCATCCCCATGCAATAACTACTTCAACCAATTCCTAGCAGTATTAAATGATTGGGTTAATGAGACAAGAAAGGTAGTTAACTGTTTGATGGGTCCTCCCATTGACATTTGGCATTTCCCCATTGGCCCCAAAGGTTAAATATTCCCCCCTCCTTATCCTTAGGAAATCATGCCCCATCTCTTTTAATGTTGCATAGACATAGTTGGTTGTGGGTATTTTAATTAAAATGCATATTTACATAATGCCAAAAATTATAATGTGCTGGATATCACGATATACCACCGACAATGATTTTAATCGCCAGAACATAAAATGTTAAATCAATGGTGGGGCTTTTGCTTTTAGCTCCACACCATGATTAATTACAATATATACATCATATACATTTTTAATGCAAATGGGGTCAAAACTGAGGTGTTACATGAAACACCACAAATTTCTCCACTTCCTTGCCAAAAATCTACCATAATACTTGCTGAAAATATTCCCTATCTTTGCTGAAACTTTTCCATATTCCTTGCTGAAAATACGCCATATCCTTTGTCGAAACACCACAAATTTATCCGCTTCCTTTCCAAAACTATGGCATGATCCTTGCTGAAACTCCACCATATCTTTGCTGAAACTATGCCATATTCCTTGCTAAAATTCTTCATATCCTTTTTCGAAACATTGAAAATCTCTCTACTTCCTTGCTGAAAATCCGCCATAATCCTTGCCAAAACTAAGCCATATCTTTACCAAAACTCTGGATATTCGTTATAAAAAAACTGTCGTATCCGTTACCGAAATAACGCAAAGTTTTTTGCTTCCTTGCCGAAATCCTACCATAATCCTTGCCGAAACTCAGCCACATCTTTGTTGAAACTCTGCCAAATTCTTTGTAAAAAATTCACCATATCCTTTTCCAAAATGCCACAAACTCGCATGCTTCCTTGCTGAAAATATGTCATAATCCTTGTCGAAAATCAGCCATATCTTTACTAAAACTATGCCATATTCTTTTCCAAAACTACACCATACCTTTTCTAAAGCACCACAAAGTTCTTTTCTTCCTTTCCGAAGCTCCACCATAATCCTTGCCAAAACTCTGTCATATCTTTGTCGAAACTTTTCCAAATTCCTGGTTGAAACTCCACCATGTCCTTTGTTGAAATGTTGGAAAGTTCTCCACTTCCTTACCAAAACTATGCCATAGATTTTCTGAAAAATGTGCCATATTCCTTGCTGAAACTACGCCATATCCTTTGCTGAAAATCTGCTAAGCTATCCATTTTCTGTTGAAATCCCATCATTTCCTTTGCTGAAACTTCGTTAGTTACTTTGCTAAAACTCTGCAAGGTGCTATATTTCGTCCAAAACACTTCAAATTTTCCACTCTCATTAGTTCTCTTTATGATCAATGGTTGGTAGTAATCAAAAGATGTCAAAAGATGTCAAAAATATGACAACTTCTCCACTTGTTGATACAATTGAGTTTGATGTCGACATGTGCATACCTTTGATTATGCCAATGGACCACATGATCCATGAATCCACATGATGAGGAGCACCTCCACTAAAGAGATTTGGAAAGGAAAGAAGGCCACTCCAATTCGTTGACATGTCATGGTAATTGAAAATGTATAGATCCTAACCAAATGTATAACCAAGCATAAATCGACAAATAATCATGATTATGTCGTCCTTCTTGTCACTGTCAAAAATTATTTGAGCCAACTTTTTAGTTTGGAAAGGGGGTCCTTCATTACACTCTCTGGTACTTATTAACTATGTCTGCTTCACCAAATCCATGCTATAACTTTTTCCACGAGCTTCTTTTTCCCTTGTACCACATTTATGCTGGATTTCTAAAAATACCCAATGATTTTCCACACTGTACATTGTTTTATTTCATGCTTCAATTTCGATATCCAAATTTGGAAGTTTTACTGATTTCCTATGTAATTGAGATCCCCAAAAACATCATGGGAGGGTTTGCAATCCACCATGAACCAGATATGATGGACCCATTGCACTGAGACGAGAAATATTTTGGAATTTGTGAGGAAGTTGCCTAGAATTTGTATTTTGAAATATTGGTCGGGTTTCATGAGGACTTTGCATTACAATTTGCACAAAATTTGATGGAATGTTATTCAAAAGTCGGGGGGATGAGAATTGAATTTTATGAGCAAATAATTGTAGAAGTAACATGTATACCCACAACACGAAAGAACTGGTTTGGTTGGAAGGCCCTTGTGCCGAGCATAAAAGAATATTTCTTAGCAGTAGGAGAAGTTGCTCGACCTAGAGGACGGGGGACTGCATTGGAATCTCTGCTTCGCCCTTGGGACCAAGTTGCAATATATTTGAAGAAGAATATCAATTATGAAGGTAGGTACCAAGTTGTTTATACCTATGATTTTGTTTTATTATCTCACGTGTGCCATGGTATATTATTAAACATGCCTATTATCTTATGAAGTCACTACAAGATAAAAAACACAACACATTATGTTAGAAGGGTTAAGTATGCCCAAGATTCTCTTACCAATCATGGCCTCATTAAACGGATAATATTAAGGGAATTACAATCGAGGCATCAATCATGGTTTCAATTGGTCACTAGAATAAACCCTATGGACATAGAAGAAGGAGATAGTGAATCTGAAAAAGAAGAGAAGCAAATCCTGTCAGATAAATAAAAAGATAGGGAATCTGAAAGGGTAGAAGTCAATCAAGGAGATCCAAGTCCAGCTCGACAGACAAACAACCTTGGGACAATTCTTGGGCCCTGTCAAGGAATTGATGAAGAAAGAAATATAGAGAAGCCTTTCGAAAAACCTAGGACTCAGGATGATGAGGTTTTTCCTCCCATAAACAAAGAATTAGAAATCATTCCAAAGGATTCTCAGGAATTGACCCAGGAAGGATTTCCATTGGAAAGTGGAGAAGAAATATTAATGGAATGGATTGAAATATCAGGGAAGGAAACTCAAGAGGATGAACCCTCTGAAGAATTTAGAAAATTAGAGGAAGAATCATCACAAAAGGATGATTCTTCCATTCCGAAATGAAGTTCAAATACTCACAGAGGGGTTCATTTCTCATAATATTCCATGAAGTAAAAGAATATTTAGAACTTCATCTCAGTCACCCTTTCCATTGAAAAACATTAGGACTTAGGCTACTGTCACAACATAGATAACACAATTGGATAAAACTACATGTATTGAAGTCCCAATTTTAAGACCTCTATCATCCTTTGTCACACAAGAACACGGGGGTGGAGATAGACAACAAGGGATTTCTCCTTAACACAAGAACCAGGTAGTAACTTAACCTCAACATCAAGGTATACCAACCCACAAGAACATGCTGTGAAATACAATCCTGTTCAAATAGAGACAACGCTTTTGGAAAATGACCTGCTGAAACAAGTGGTAGAAGTGCTCCAGGAAGAATTACAATGGTTGAAAGATATATTGAAAAATAAATCTGGTCATAGATTGAATACATTAACAGAGTTTGATGATTAGATGGGGACTATCATTTCCAAGGATGCTGGGCATGATGAATATCTATGACTAGAATGTGGGGATATTTTTAGGCTTATAGGATACAAAGTTACTCCCATGTCACCCTTGGTTTGGAGACTGATGCGGTCAAGATAGGAAGAACCTAGGACAATGAAAGCAAACAATGATAAAGATAAGCATAAATCAGTAGCAAGCAATTTGCACAGTCATAATGAGGTGATTGGAACAAAATAAACCATTGCAACACAAGAACAAATGGTACAAAATTAGGTCATTGAACTAGTACATAATGAGAGATAAGTGACAAAAAAATGACCAAAATCCGCCTATAAATGACCACTTTTGATTTGGAAATCGTTTGGTAGCTAATTTTTGGTGTCTTATCATGCGACCAAAAGAGTGGTCATATATAGTTTGGTCATTTCTATCTTTGGTCGCATATTTGGTCATTAATATGGTCATATGTTTGGTCATTAATCTGATCATATATTTGGTGATAAGAGACCAAAAATTAGCCACAAAAACTATTATTTGGTCATTTGTTTGGTCTCTTATCTCCCATTTGTTGGTCCCTTATCTCTCATTTTTTGGTCACTAATTTAATCATTTTATATGAAAATATTCACCGATTTATGTAGATAGGGTATGGCGGAATCGAACCGACAATCTCCTTCCTATAAGGCAGGTCATGCTCTTCCATTGAGCTAATACCCTTAAAGTCTCTACAATACTTGTAGAAGTACCAAGATTATTCATGTACTTCAAACACCATTTATAGGGATCAATAATCAAATAACAATACTTTCTCACATATGAAAATTTCACCTGCAATTGTTGTTCTCTTGATTTGTTCTGCAACTCCTACTGCTTGAACTTCGACCCTCTTAATCCTGCCCCAGTGTCAGCTTGACTACCTGCAAAATTTCCTCTATAGTAGTTGACCTATTTGTCTTTCTATAACAAAATAAAAACTCAATCACTAATTAAAAATGACTATTCGATTCATACCACCTTCATAGCTTAAAATCTTATCCATTTTATTGGATTTCGAGGGACGTGCACATAGAAGAATTCTCAAAATCTATAGTAATACAATTATTAAAAACAAAGGTTCTCACTTGCCAATATTGTGACTAGTGGGTACAATGTTCCAAGGCTTCTTGACCTATTCGACATCACCTTTTTCATCACAAAGAGACAATGTTTCACATGGCATAATGAGCTTCCCCAACACCTGTAAAAAAATCATTTGAGTCACAAAAATCACTCAATAATAGGATAATATGTATGGTATTTATAACAAAATGATGCATAAAACCCACCATGACATGAAAATATTCAACAAATGACATATATTATCATGAAAATATTCAAAAAAATTGGGGATAGTACTTGTATGTAACAATTTCCTTCGATGGATATGCTCATTGTTTTCAAGCCCTGTTTAATTTTAACGTGATTATAAAAGGAAGAGAAAATTATCAATAAAATATACTATAGTTTGATCACACACTCCATAAATCCAAGTTCTACAAAAAAATAGTGTCCTTCTGTATATTCATTAAAAAAACACACTTTCAAAGTTCAAACAGAGATCCACTAATTTTTTCCATCACTTCAACATATTGCTCAACTAATTTACCAATTCTCTCACCTAGATCAGTAGTTAGCTTATGTTCCTCTACACCTAGGGCATATGGGACAACATACCCATAACCTTCACCTCTTTCAATTTTAATACTCCCAAAGGTCCCTGTGTTAAAGTTGAAAAGCATACAAAGATAATAAATAACAACATGAGTAAATTACACTAAAATTATCTCCTTAAAAAAAGTGAAATGCTTCATGCAAGGAAAGGATCAGGTAGATTTCAAAAGAAGAGCTTAGAAAAAACAAAAACAATATTTGGAAAATACTGATTCCTTGGGCCAAGAAGTTGAGGATCAGACTTGTAGTCAGGAAGCGATTAACACATGAAAAATATGGTTAGCTCAAATACAAAAAAATACACCCACTGCATAAAAACTAAAACCAATAGAACCGACATCAAGTTAACTAAAACATTTTTTAGGAATACCTCTTTACCATTGAGTAGAGTAGTTCCTATAAGAATTTTGCTTCAACTAGGCCATTCTTTATAGGAAGACAATTCAACCAGGCTAGAATAACTTTCAATTACAGACCCAATTAAACAATGGAGGACAATTTTTTCATAAAAGAAAAACACTTGCATTGTATATCATAATAGAAATCAAATCAAAGAATTCCATTCCCCACACATAGTAGTCATATTAATGTGGATCCAATTCATCAACAAGGAAATATTAAATAAGAAAATTTGAATACCAAGGATGCATTAATGCAATCTATTTGATGTTCAAAAATATTGCCAAGTGCGGAGATTGCAATGTTTGTTTCCATTCTATAGTCAGGAAGAAGAGATGATGGATGATAAATTACATCATTCAATTTTGATAGAGATTCTATTGTCATTGAACCAAATGAATCATTAACTCACTAAATATGGAAAATTGGAAATATTTAACACAATAATTATATCATGTTACCCAGCTCTACCTCCAACTAGGGGTTTTATTTTTGATCCTTCATGTTCAACACACACTCCAATTCCATAAACTGCAGGCTGTAGAGAAACAAAATTACTCAAAAAAATGTAGAAGGATAAAAAAACCGATAGATTCCACCTAAAAATCAAAATGCACAACTAGGATGATTGCATTACCTTCTAGACATCAACATCTTCATTTGTGCAACAAGAAGAAATGGAAAACATGTGTCATAATACCTTCCCCCAAAATAATATAAAATCAGCGAGGATTCTACATAAGGCGAAAAATAACTAATCCATATGTTTACATCTACCAAGTTTGGGTAAATTACTTTGTAGTAGCCACACGGCACTATTCTGCAGCATCATAAAAAATGGAGATTGCCACACATCTCTCTTCTTCAGTCTGGTCTTTTCCCTGCAAAATATGTAGAAGGAACAAATAACAATCCTTTAGAATACACCCCACAATTTGGTAGTAGTAGATCCCAATGTATGAATAGTGATGTTTGATTTATAACTGATAACATATAAAACAACTAGTTGTAGCTGGATGCTTATCACATGTGTATTCTTACCAACATCGGAGTGATGAAGGAAACAAGTTCATAAAAATAAGGTAAAAACAATGATTTGAACAATTTTAAGTGTGTTCCAAGGAATTCTCCAATATGAAAAAACATGCCAAGTCAGTTAAGGGCTAGTAGACATAATGCACTGCACATGCAAATAGTTGAAACCATTTCACAATTTATTTCCTACCAAATAACTTAGTAAGAATGACCCCTTGAAAATGAAAATTTGTTCCTGAATGTCATGCCTTTTCACCAACAAAAAAAGTTGTAGATGAAACACATAACTTACCTGGTTAAAAACTAATTCCTCATCAGAATTCTCTTCTTGCAATAGCCCCCCCTCCTCTGCATCGAAATACTCAAATCTTGATCTCTCGGTGCGCTCGCGTTTTCTACTCATGCTAGATGTAATAACATGTTTGAACTCGTCAACCATACTTTTAATCTGTTCCAACTCAAGCAACAAACCTGAAATATGCACATCAACAAAATTCCAATGAGAAGATCAAGAGTGCTTCAAAATATGCAAAAGCAATATTTAGATTTATCTAGCATTAAATAAAATGTAACCTCTAAGCCTTAGCTTATTTAAGAGAAAAATCACCAAAGCTGAATTGAAATTAAACAAACAACCTTTACACTTCAAGACATTTAGACTAGAGTAAAATGATGCCACATAGAAAGAGAGTTATAGATCTTCTCAGCTCTACCTTTTGAAATTTTTATAGAATGTTAGAATAACTACAATTTCTTGAGTTCTTTCTAACCATCCTACATATCTTCTTGCAAGAAGGAAAAACACACAACACAGTTTTAGATCATCAAAGGAAATATTAATTTAGCTCAAGCCAATCGATCATGTCTGCATGCTAACTGAGAATACTAAGTAATACAAAAAAATTGCACAAAAAGACAAAAAATCTCAAATAGGCAATAACCAGAGTTGAACTTGAATAAAACCCTTTAACTAAAACGTCAGGACATTTAGGCTAGGGCCACATCATATTACTTAAAGGAGGGGACTAACAATTTTCTCATCCCTTCTGAAAAAATTATAAAGCCTTGGAACAACTCACGTATTGTGGTTTCTTTCTGATATATTAAGCAAATACTTCCAGGAGAAAAAAAATGCACAACTCTAAGAATTTAAAAGTAACATTAATTTATTTATCAGCTAATCAATCTTGATCAATTGTTGGATGAGAATCCTAACCCATAGAAAAATTTCAAGTCCCATCCAATCCAAAAAGGGATAAAATTAACCTCCTAAAATTGATGATAATATGTATAAAAGTTTCTTTGCAAATGTTCATGTCGAAGAAAACTTCTCCAAGTCCTATTTTTAAGGAGAAAATGTTGTTCTCCCAATGTAGTTTCAATGGAGAAACATTCATGGCCATATGTTGAAAGAATAAAAAAGAATAGCCCCCTTCAAATGACATAATGCTAATAGACTCGATGTGAAAGAGAATAGAGTCCTTTCATAACAGAAAGACACAAGTAAATCCTCCCCTTAAATAATTTTCTTTCGTGTGTGACATAGAATTTTGGATACTTCCTAGACAATTATCCCAATTTTCATTATTTAATTTCTTGTATAAAATGAACTACTTTGTCTTCTTTCCATGTCAGTATCAAGTAATTGCATGCATATGCATATTAGATCTTATCCATTGGACTGCCTTAATAAAATGCACAGATAAGAAAAAAGGAAACAACAAAAGACAAAGGAAAATGCCATCCCCCATCACAAACTTCTAAAATATAATTTATTTTGCAATGGGATACAATCTAACTATATACTTGACTTAACTTAAATCTTAAATCCAAGTGGAAATCGGTTGCATTCAATAGAACCAAGTTTTTGGTTACCAAATTCCCTAAAATTACTATGCCAAACGAAGTATTCCTGCTTTGAGAATTCTCAAACCATATGGAAAAGATCCATACCATGAATAATCCCTATAAAGGGAAAAAACACATGCCTAAAATTGTCATCAAAGGTTATAAATTATAACAATCCAATTCAAAAAAAACTGGAAGACTTAATTACCATAGATACAATAAAGCAAATCCTCCACAAACTTGCCCATAGGTTACATGAATAATTCCTTTCCAACAACATAAGAATGCTTGATATGGATTCAATATTAAATCTAAAAGAAGGTCTAGAGTGTAGACAACTTCCTTTAAGAAAAATAAACTATGCAATATGGGACACTTGAAAGGTAACCGTCATAGGCAATGAAGAAAATAAAGTGAATATCCCATATAATATTATCACTTCACTAGAATTTGGGTAATCACCTGAATGCATTCATTTAGTGAGGCCAACATATTTGCAAGGACCTCTGTTTCTAGTTCTTGGTATGCCAGATAAACTATGTTAGCTCCAATAGAGTGAAAATAGGTGTTATTTAGAGGCAAATAAACCATATTTCTTTAAGATGTTAACTACATAAATAATGAAAAGTAATTTTTTTTAAAGAGAGCTTGTATGTTTACCTTATGTAATGCTTCAACAAGGGATAAAATAATACAGTCTGATAGTTTCTTAACATATGACTCGTTACATCCTTGTGCTTTTCCTTTATCTATGGCCAATTTTCTAGCTCCAAGCAGTTCTGGCATGCTTGTTTAAACAAAAACAAGTGATAAAGTTTCTTGACATATTTGACTCAAATATACTTGTCCTCTATCAGAGAAAATATATAGAATACCCAAAACTGCAGCCATCCGAACTTCCTCGTGGAAATAGAACTTCAATAATCGAACGAGAATCGGCATAACTTGTTATCAAACCAAAATTAATTACATAGGTTAATAAGAGAAATTTTTCTCTTTCATTAACTTACAAGGATTAATACCATCAAGTACATGCTCTATCCATGGATAGAATACTTCTTTCAGTTCATCAACATAACAACGCAACATGTTACATGCAGTAGCCTTTTCTTCCAGTACACTTGTTTGGATGCCTATTCTTTTATCCCCAATTGTGATGGTCTCCACACTATAGTCCAAAAAAATCACTAAGTATAATCTTTTACTCGGTCAGGGTTTATGAACACCTATAAGGAATAACATTCAAAACAACATCTGAGATAACTTGTTGGACACAATGGCCACTCTGAGAGGGGGGGTGAATTAGTGTGTGAGCAATTTAAACCTTTTTACCATATTTTAATTAATCAAAGTATATCAAGCATTAATCACATAATCATATTCTTCAGTTGAATCAACCCCGATTCATAGGCATAAACATTACATCAAAAGAGACACAATAATATATGGATTTTTGATCTTTATTTATTGTACATGTAAGACAATAATATTATTTATTACAATCAACAGTAACTTATGAAAAGAGCACCAAATCTCATAACATGACTCATCATGGTTTTCTTAGCTTCAACTAAGAAGGGTTTTAGGAGTCCAATCCTCAAGTGCAAGATTTTACTTGCAAACAATCATATGGCTCTGCTGCACAACTAACCTCTGCAATGCACATCAATCTTTGATCATCACTCTGCTGGTCAACACTACTCATCAATATCTGGTCAATCTTCTCATCAATATCTAGTCAATCTGCTCATCAATCTTTGGTCAATCTGCTCATCAATCTCTGGTCAATTTGCTCATCAATCCCTGACCAATCTTGCTGGTCTTCTTCTCATCACTGCTGCAACACTTCCAGGTCTGCTCATGTACATCCTTGTACACCTCATCATACCCAATCACTCACTGATCATAATACATGCATCGTCATGCATCATAAGACATGCATCATCATCATAGGTATGAATCATCATCATAGGATATGCATCCTCGTCATCAAATATACATCATAGTGCATAGGAGAGCATCATTACAATATGGTATGCATGTACATCATATTCTACAGGAGTGCATAACACTATGGTATGCATGTACATCATATTTCATAGGAGTGCATCAACATCATAGAGTGTACACCATTTTCACATGCATTATCATCATAAAGTATATCATATCACAGCATAAAGTTATACAAAATCATAATTCTCTACTTTTACTGATCATAAGACATGCATCATCATTCATCATCATCATAGGTATGAATCATCATCATAGGGTATGCATCCTCATCATCAAATATACATGATAGTGCATAGGAGAGAATCATTACACTATGGTATGCATGCACATCATATTCTATAGGAGTGCCTCACACTATGGTATTCATGTACATCATATTGTATAGGAGTGCATCATCATCATAGGTGTACACCATTATCACATGCATTATCATCATAAAATATATCATATCATATCATAAAGGTATACAAAATCATAATCATAGCCTCCATAACATATTCAATGACATCAAATATATATACCAATATAGAGGCTCACATACTAATATCAAAGATGAACTCTATCCATGAGAGACATGTGCCATCACAAGAGAAACCCATTAGCATGAAAAATAAATTTTCAAAGATAAAACTATGAAAAACAATAGAAAAACAAAAATAAATTCTAGATCCTATCACCAAATATCTCTTGTAACAAGATTTCCAATGAGCCAAGAATTTTATAACTCCGACTCTGTATGAGAAAGTTATGCCAATTTTAGTGAAGATGCCCAAAACATTTTCCTCCACAAAGTTTCACACTTTTCTCCAAGAGTTGCAAAATACCAAAGACTTGATTAATGAAAAAATGAAATGTTTGATATTCTATTTATATAGGTTGTGGAGGAAATTTAGTACCTCAAACTTGGTTGACATGCAATTCAAAATTATAAATAATTAAATTACCTTTTGTTTAGTCGGCTGACCCAAAAAGGTGGGGTACACCAACTTCAAAAATTCATATCTTTTCAACCGTAAGGAGTTAGAAGATGCTCCAAATATCAATGAAAATGGATTGGAAAGGACTATCTCCCTATTATGGTTTTATTTCCAAATTATTGGTATAATATCCTTAAATTATTCATATTTTCAAGACTTTAAATATCCCACACATAAAGGCACCAAATACCATGTTACCTTATGCATCGAAGGCACGAGGGATTCAATGGTATTCACATACATAGAATTCACATCAACAAGGAACAAGGGTGTAGCAAGGACCCCATCACCATGTATGACCAAGGAGCCACATACAAGGGTTTTTTTTTCTTCCATAATGAAGGGGCTCCTAACACACATGAGCCTCTTGAAGGATGCATGCCATCACTACGTCCTTGATAGCTATGAGTATCAAATACCTCAATGATAAGGGTACACAATCACCATTAAACATGTGGGCCTAAATACCATCATATGGGTTCAAGGGACTCTTCAAAATCTTCTTCATCATATCTCCATGCATGTTCATCTCCATTCATCATATAAGTGGGTGCAAGGTCTTCCTTATGCACTTAGGGCCATATTCAAGTATTATCATCTCCTTCAAGGTTCATCATGCCATATAACCATATCAGGTGCAAGCAGTGGGATTCATGACTATACCAATGGAATCAAGGTCATCATCAATGGTTCCAAATATTCATCAAGACAAAAATGACCACATCATCACTTTCAAGAGTACAAGGACCATCAAAACATCAAGTGTGGGTCAAAGGACTTCTTTTAAGATCTTCTTCATCAAGAAGGAGGATTCATGGGATTATTTACCCACCTCACCCACACTAGGAGACATCAAGGGTCAAGATCCATCATGACATCACCTGTGGGGTTGCTAGACCTTCTCTTGGGATACCATGACACTATCAAAGCATGAATGACCACATAATGGCTCATTAATGCTTCTCCAACCCATATATGGATCCTGCATCATCTTCAAGGGATTCAACTCCATCTCCAGGGTCTTCAACATCATCGATGGGGCCTTCAACATTGTCAATAAGGTCGTGGCTTGAAGATCCAACCTTGTGGGTACAGGGACCTTTTCAACTGGGTAAAAGGTGCTTCAAATCATGAACCATCTCTGTGTGGGCTCCAAGGTACTGGATGTGAGGCTATTGGGATCATCCATATCTGTCCACTATAATAGGGGCTTGGTGGCATCAATGAAAAATTGTGGGGACATTGTAATTTCATGTTGGCATCAATGACAATTTCATCAAAAATATCCCCATTTTTCATTAATGACAACAATTCATTCTCCCCCTGTAATCATTCTCCCCTTTAGTCTCCATCTCTCTCTCTTTGGCATCAATGGAAAAGGGAGTCCACATATCTGCATATGAAAGTAATGTTTACTGCTCACTTCTCTCCCCTGTCAATATGCACAATCCTAGGGCATTTTTATACACTTGGAGTAACCATCCTTTATCCTTCAATTTCATCCTCCAACCATATGATCTCAAGGTGTGCTAAGGTCTTTGAGAGACCCTAGGATTGGATTTCCATATGGAATCGATCCTCCTTGCTCTGATTAATCTCTCCTATCTGTAACGGTTTGGTATGCTTCATCCATACTTGCTTCTTGGCATTTGTCCTTTCAACATTTGTTTCCTCATATGTACTAGATTTCCTTGACGAGTTGTATAGGAAACTTCTCATGGGTTTTTTCCATGTACTCCAACAATCTTTGTGTTTGTTCCCAAGACCACTGTAACTATAACACCTCATCGTACGATAATATGCAGCAATGTGACCAAAATGGTTACATGTCCAACACCCAACTGAGATTTTGGAACTGCCAACACTTCTTTGATCAAATTCATTTCTCCATGCCTGAGAGTGTCCCTGATTGTAGGAATTTGTCTTTTGATCTTCAAATATTCCTGCATTGGTCTTCATCCAAGGGTCATTGGTTCTTCTTGTTGATGTGTTTGAAGGAGTCCTCCTTGGTTGAATTATTTGACTTGCACATTCTTGGGATTGGTGACCAAACCCACTACATATGTAGCATCTCAATGTGTGACAAGTGGCAAAAATATGTCCAAATTGGTTACATGTCCAACATATAACTTTTTCATTGGGGCTTCTAGCCCTTCTTCTTCCATAGAATCTACAATCCATACATGGGCCTTGGATTTGTTTCTTTTCTGAGCTTGTTTTGAGGAATAGACCTAACTACTTATTGCATTCTTGAACTTCCAAAGTATTTGTTGTCATGTGTAGGTGAATGGGGAGAAACTTTAGATCTTGATGGACCTACTTCTGGAGTCTTAGGAGAGCAAGTGTCATCTTCATATTTCTCTTTCTCCTTCTTGTAACCAAGACCCGTTTTGTCACATGGAGATCTTTGGAAATCCAATATCTTATCTAAGACAATTGAACTATCCTTGAACTTGACAAAAACATTGTTCTTTTCACCTTTCTTCTTGACACCATCTACCTCCATTTCAAGCCTTTGGATTATCTTCTCCTTTTCTTCCAACTGAGTCTTTAGGATTTCTTCTATCCTTTTGGCTTCCTCTAGCCGAGTCTTCAAATCATTATTGATCTCTATTGTTTCTTCAAGCTCTTTTGAGTCTTCACTGGGTTCTTCTTGTTCTTATTTTTGACTACTTAATTCAGTCTTTAGTCATTCAACTTCAACATCCTTTTCTTTCATTTGATATCGCAACACTTTATCCTTGTGTTTGAGCTTCACAAGAAACACTTTCATTGTCATGGTATTATTCTGATATACATTCAAAGAATCCAAGATTTTATTTTTGAACTTTGTGAATTCACTATGGTTCAGATTTACTGTGTTCATGACCCAATCTTCTTCGAGATCAATATTTAACAAGGTGATATGCATCCCCTTTGC
This sequence comes from Pseudotsuga menziesii, assembly GCA_001517045.1. Taxonomy (NCBI): domain Eukaryota; kingdom Viridiplantae; phylum Streptophyta; class Pinopsida; order Pinales; family Pinaceae; genus Pseudotsuga; species Pseudotsuga menziesii. The sequence continues at coordinate 153,919 of LPNX011089245.1, forward strand.
ATCCTTTAATATCCATTCATCATCATCTATCAGAACCTTCTCAATTTCATCACACAAGCTATCAGTACAATCAAAAGAGTCCATATCTTTACTACAGTCTTCTTCTTGGTTGACCTCTTCTGAGGGCTTGTCTTCTGATTCTTGATCTGTCATTTCTGTGTTTGGTCTTTCCTCCTAATACTCACTTTCCAAATTGAACCATAGGTATTTGGATAAAGTGTACTCACCTACACTTTCTTTCACTAAGATGCGAAGTCCATCCATGAGGAACTTCAAGGCTGTAGCATTGTCCTTCTTTGCTTCCCTCTGTGTAACTGCCTTTCCCTTCTTGTTTGATGGAGTGGGTGGATTGATCACAATATCCCAAACACCAAAATTATACATATATGCCTTGATATTACTTCTCCAATTGAAATATTTTGTAACATCAAGTACAGGAACACCATTTTTTAATGATTCTACTTTTTCTTCCATTTTGTCTCCACAGATCTCCTTCAATATTGATAGCATTGTGACAAAGGCCTAATTTGATACCAATTGTTGGACACAATAGTCACACTAAGAGTTGGGGGGGTGAATCAATGTGGATAAATTTAAACCTTTTTACCTTCTTTTAATCAATTAAAGTATATCAAGCATTAATTACATAATTATATTCTTTAGTTGAATCAACCGTGAGTCATAGCCATAAACATCACATCAAAAGAGACACAAGAATATATGTAACTTTGATCTTTATTTATTGTACATGGAAGATAACAATATTCTTGATTACAATCAACACCAACTGAGGAAAAGAGAGCCAAATCTCATAACAAGGCCCAACCTGGATTTCTTAGCTCCAACTAAGAAGGGTTTGAGCAGTCCAATACTCAAGTGAAAGATTCTTCTTACAAGTAATCATATGGCTCTGCTGCAAAATTATAACACCCCAATTTTAACCCCTTGGTATTTAATTATACATGATTTAAAATGTATGAAAATCATGGTGAGGAGCTCAAGGCCAAGGCCCTTCCAGTGATTGATATTTTGTGGATAGGTGATTAGGGTTGATACCTATGGTTCTTGTGCTAAGTCAAACACAGTAGATATATCTTGATATATCATGTAAATGTACAAATTAATATAAAACCACAACTAGATATGGGACTGCAAATGTTAAAGAGATGGGGGCATGATTCCGCAAGGGATAGAGAGGGGATTTAGTCAAACTCTTGATCCAATAGGGTGTGACCATATGTAAATGGGGAAACCCATGAATCCCCAGCTACCCTTTTTTTCCTATCTCCTCAATCACCAATTTCTTCTAGAAGTTGGATGAGGTAGTTAATGCCTTGGGCATAGCAGGGAATGGTATTCTGGTTGTGCGTCTGAGCAGAACTGCAAGTCTAGAGTCCGGGAAGCCATGTTCTTGCTTCTAAATCAAGAAATCATGGGGATGCATTCCCGTTCCCCTCATCCCAAAGTCACACTAAACGTTGGGGTCATTCGCGTAGTTAGTAGAACTGGATGGGAGAGCCGCATTTCTGTTTTGTATTATTCATGTTGATTATTCATGATCATTTCTACCATTATGGGGAAAAACCGTTTGATCATTTTGATCAGTGGGTTCATGCACATTGTCGTTGGTTCATTACCCTGAGTAGTAGACGAAGAGTTCTGCTGTGTTTTGATGAGTGATTGGATAGTGGAGATCTCTCGATTTTATGAGAGTGTGACCCTCTGTGGTTTCTCGATTCCTTTGGAGAAACGCAGTGTGTGTTGATGTAATTGTAACTTCAGAATGTATTCACTTGTATTTCTTATCTATTGTAACCCGATGTTTATTCCAGGATGTTATCATGTCATGTCATGCCCCGATTTTCCGATCGGGAGAATCAATAATGTAAAGAAGTCATGTCAAGTCATTATGGGTAACCCTCCGATTGTCTAAGGGTTAAAGTCCCCGCAGTTTCGGGGCACTAGGGTTATTAGACTCTCCTAGTAGAGGTCGGCCCTAGTAGGGTTTTAGTCATGTCAGGATTAGTTAAAATAGAGAGTTGGACTCTCTATTTAGCACACACCACATACACACTCAAGCGTAGCGCATAGTTGAGGAAGGAGAAGACACTAGGGCTAGAGAAGAAGAAGGTTACTGCTGTCGGGAGTGCATCTTATTGTTTTGGGGTTTTACCTTTTGTGTTGATTCTATGTTTGAGGAAGTTGCGGGGTTTTCTCCATTTATGGTTTCCCCGAGAAAAAACACTGTGTTCATTGTCTCTTGTGTTTGATTGTTGTGCTTGTTGTTCTCTCATTTAAAGATCCATATAATGCTAGCTTAAATGTTGAAAAACTAACATGGTATCAGAGCTAACCTGAGAAGAAGACACTGTCCAGCTATGGGAACTAGGGCTTCCTATTTTGTGGATCTCTCCCCACATATTTTCGGCAAAAGTAAGGTGGAATAACTCTCTTCCTTAGGGCGCATCTTTCTATCGAAGCAGAATCCAATTCTGAGGTTTTTCAGTTTTGGACTCGACACTACTGCCAAAAATTAGGGCTTTTCATAGAAGAGGAATTTTTCAGTGAGCCCAGGCCTAGATTGATCTCCTCCCCAAAATTGAAGTTAGGGATAAATTTTAAAGCATTTGGGTGGACAGAACTCTGGAAAAGAAAAACCCTAATTTGCTCCTGAACTAGCTCTGCAGGATTTCAGCTCAAAATTCAGATCTGACATCTTGACCTGGTAAGATCTAAAATATTTTGTATTTCCATTTGAGGTTCTCAGTTAATATGTCTCATCATACCAAGCTTGATGAAAAGCTTGAGGGAGATGATCACTTCTGAGCTTGGAAGTATAGGATCTCCCTAGTCCTGGAAGACAATGAGTTAGACTCCTACATCCATGAGGAGGTTCTAGTTCCAGAGGGAGATGAGGCTAAGGCATTGCATAAGAAGAAGTTGGTTATGGAAAAGAGGATCATTGTTGATTCTATCAACGATCACCTTATCCCTTAGGTGTCCTCTCTTAAGACACCTAAAGCTATGTTTGATGCCCTAACCAAATTGTTTGAAGGGAAGAACATAAACCGAAAGATGAATCTGAGAAACCAACTGAAGAATGTGAAGATTCAGAATGTAGAAATAATCCAGTCTTACTTCACAAGAGTCTCTCAGATCAAGGAATAACTAGAAGCAGTAGATGAAGAAGTGGAAAATGCAGAGATTGTGATGACTACCTTGAATGGCCTTCCTAGGTCATGGGATTCTTTCATCCAAGGAATTTGTGCTAGAAAGAAGTTAGTCAAGTTCAGAAGACTATGGGAAGAGTGTTCTCAAGAAGAAGCATGGATAGCAGCTCGAGAAGAAAATATGGGAAGTGAAGATCAAGCTCTCACGGTACACTCCGAGTCAACCAAAAGAAGATCTTGTCACCCTAGAGGTAAGCACTATCACAAAGATAACACTAGAAAATATTTGTCTAGGGTCATATGTTATACATGTGATGAAGCAGGAAATTATGCAAATAATTGTCCTAAGAAACCAAAGCTATCAAAGAGGAGCAGCAAAAGAAGACATCATGCTCATGCTGCAGAGGATGATGAACCATCCAAGAAGAGAACCATATATGAAAGTGAAGATTCTTCAAGCTAGGATGAATATGTTTTTATTTCCACTCTCATAGGTAACATTACTCATGGAAGTGATGATTGGCTTATAGATAGTGCAGCCTCCAAACATATGATAGGATTCAAGGAATCCCTTGTGATACTGTCAGAACATGAATTACCTCACAAGGTGAAGCTAGGAGATGACTACCAATATCCAATAAAAGGTAGTGGGGAATATTCCTATAAGCTAGACTCTGGAAAGTCTCTAACAATGAAAGAAGTATTGTTTGTGCTAGGAAACAAGAAGAACCTCCTCTCCATATCGGCATTAGATGCAAAAGGAATGAGGGTTTCATTCATAGATGGTCAAGTCATCATGTGGCCAAAAGGAAAGACTATCGATGATGCGGTGGTGATTGGAGAACAAGAAAATGATGTGTGAAAGGAAAGAATACAAAGAAGACATTTCCAAGCAATGAAAGAAAAACAAAAGGAATCTTGGAAATCATCCACTCCGATGTATGCGGTCCTATGTCATCAAACTCACTAAGTGGGTATGCATATTATGTTTCTTTTATTGGTGATTTTTCTAGGAATACATGGGTTTATTTCATGAAGAACAAATACGAAGTATTCAACAAGTTCAAGGAATTCAAATCCTTGGTCAAGAACCACACTAAAAAGAAGATCAAGACCTTTCGATCAGATAATGCCAGAGAATCCACTTCAAATGAGTTCAAAGACCTATGCAAAGAATCAGAGATTAAGAGGGAGTTGTCTACTCCTTATAATCCACAACAGAATGGGATTGTGGAACAAAAGAACAAAACTATCATGGAAGCTACAGAAGCAATGCTTCATGATCAAGACCTTCCTATGCATCTTTGGGTGGAAGCTGCTAGAACAACGGTGTATGTACAGAACCGTACTCCACATAGAGTACTCGAGAACAAGACTCCTGAAGAAGTCTTCTCCGGCAAGAAACCAGAAGTCAGCCATCTTAGAATATTCGATTGTCCTGTGTACATACACATTCCAAAAGAGAAGAGGACTAAATTAGATCCTTTAGGAAAGAGGGGTATATTTGTGGGATACTCTGAAAGCTCGAAGGATTACAGAATATATTTCCCAGGATTCAAGAAGATTGACATTAGTAGGGATGTGACATTTGATGAAGATACAGCTTACAACAAATCCAAAAAGAAGCCTACTAAAGAATCTGAAGAAGCAAAAGCACCAAGAATTCATGATACAACCATGAATGAAGAAGCTCAAGAAGAAGATCGAGAATTTGAAGAACCACAAAGACTTGTAGATCCACCTCTGGAGAAGAATCCTCATAAGAGGAAACCTGCTTGGGTATGAGAACTTATCCAAGGTGCAGAAAGATATGGGGCTCTAGAAGAGAATCACAGAGAAAGAAATAGGACCAGATCCTACTCTGGGTATGTAGCATTACTATGTGATTTCATTGATAAAGAACCTTCCAGTTATGAAGAAGCGGCAAAATGGAAAGAATGGAAGGATTCTATGATCGAAGAATACCAATAGATCATGAAGAATGATGTTTGGGATGTTGTCCCAAGACCAAAAGGGAAGTCAGTTGTAACTTCCAAATGGATCTACAAGATCAAACATGCTGCAGATAGTAGCATAGAAAAATATAAGAAAAGATTTGTGGCTCGGGGTTTCTCTCAGAAAGAAGGAATAGATTATGAAGAAACCTTTGCACCTGTAGCCAGATACACTTCCATCAGATCAATACTTTCTCTAGATGCAGTGATGAAATGGAAGATACACCAGATGGATGTCAAGACTGCTTTCTTGAATGGTGTAGTGGAAGAGGAAGTGTACATAGAACAACCACTCCGCTTTGAGACACATGACAGGGAGTCTCATGTGTGTAGATTTAAGAAAGCCCTATACGATTTGAAACAGGCACCCAGGACATGGTACAGTAGAATTGATAGCTTTCTATCCAGTTTGGGCTTTACCAAAAGTAAAGAAGATTCCAACCTTTACTACAAGGTTGAAGATGGAAACCCAGTGATGCTTCTACTGTATGTAGATGATCTATTTGTGACAGGTATGGATGGGTTGATTGCTGATACGAAGAGAAATCTTGCTACCAAGTTCAAGATGAAGTACTTGGGAATGATGCATTATTTTTTAGGTATGGAGCTGTGGTAGAGTGCAGATGGAATATTTCTTGGACAAGGGAAGTATGCAGTAGAGATCCTAAAGAGGTTTGGGATGATGGATTGCAAGGCTATGGCCACACCTATGGCATTGAACCTGAAGTTATTGAGTGATGCTTCATCAGAGTCGGTTGATGCTACGATGTATTGTCAGATGATTGGGTCCTTGATGTACCTGACGAACATGAGACCAGACATTTGCTTTGCTATGAACACCTTGAGCCAGTTCTTGACAGATCCAAGAAATGTTCACTTGATTGTTGCAAATCATGTTCTGAGGTGCTTGAGGGGTATAGTTGATTATGGGCTCAAGTATGATGTGAATCAGAAGATTAACCTGGAGGGTTATGTTGATTTAGATTGGGTAGGCAGTGCCATCGATAGGAAGAGCACTTCAGGGTGTTGCTTCAGTATGGGATTAGGTGTGATCTCTTGTTTTAGTAGGAAGCAATCCTGTGTGGCACTGAGTACAGCTGAAGCAGAGTATGTCGTATCCTGTTGAGCTAGTTGTGAGGAAGTATGGCTAAGGAAGCTACTGTTTGATTTATTTGATCTCCAGATGGATGCTACTTGTATACATTGTGACAACCAGAGTTCCATGAAGTTGTCAGAGAATCCAGTGTTCCATGACAATTCGAAGCATATTGAGATCAAGTATCACTATATTAGGGATATGGTGTAGAGGGGAGTAGTGAAGCTCTAGTATGTTGCGATGGATGATCAGATAGCTGATGTGTTGATGAAGCCACTAGCTAGAGTGAAGTTCAAGCACTTCAGGGAGAAGCTTGGTGTTCTCTAGATAGAGGTCCCTTCCATGGGGAAGTGACGAGTCTAGAAGCCATTTTGACAAGCAGGTCAGATGTAAGGGCTGATCCATTCTATCATGGTGAGAGGATTGGTTCCTTCCATGTCAGATATGAGTGCTAAGATCCATAGACATTCTGACGAGCAGGTCAAATGTAAGGGCTGAGCCATTCTGTCATGGCTAAAGGATTAAGTTCCTCCCATGTCAGATGTGAGTGCTAGCCATTCTGATGAGTAGGCCAGATGTAAGGGCTACCGCCATTCTAATGAGTAGGTTAGATGTAAGGGCTATGCCATTCTGTCATGGCTAAAGGATTAATTTCATCCCATGTTAGATGTGAGTGCTGCCCATTCTGATGAGTAGGTCATATGTAAGGGCTACCGCCATTCTAACGAGTAGGTCAGATGTAAGGGCTGTGCCATTCTATCATGGCTAAAGGATTAGGTTCCTCCCATGTCAGATGGGAGTGCTAGCCATTCTAACGAGTAGGTCAGATGTAAGGGCTACCACCATTCAGATGAGTAGGTCAGTTGTGAGTGCTGGCCATTCTGATGTAGGATGAGATCCTACATAGAAGTAAGGGATACCTCCTTTCTGACGAGTAGGTCAGATGTGAGTGCTGGCCATTCTGATGTGACTGTAGGATTAGGTCCTATATGATCAGATATAAGGGCTACTGCCTTTTTGATGAGTAGGTCAGATGTGAGTGCTGGCCATTTTGACAAGTAGGTAAGATGTAAGGGCTACCGCCTTTCTGATGAGCAGGTTAGATGTGAGTGCTGGCCATTATGACGAGTATTTCAGATGTAAGGGCTACCAAAGACCTACGAGGAGGTAGGAATACACCCAGCATGAAAGAAGGTTGGCTCTTTAGAAATTCCTGTGATGAGAAGAATCATGAGATAACAGATATGATGGTGACCAGAGGATATCTAGATCGAGCTATGATCCAGATTCAGTTATGATGACTCTGAGAGATCCAGATCGAGTGATGATCTAGATCCAGCAGTGATGATCCAGATCCAATGATGATGATCCAGATCCAGTGATGATCCAGATCCAGTGATGATGTTCCAGATCGAGTATGATCCAGTGATGTCCCAGATCGAGTATGATCCAGAGATGTTCCAGATCAAGTATGATCCAGTGATGTTTTAGATCGAGTATGATCCAATGATGATGATCCAGATTGAGTGATGATCCAAATCCAGATGAAGATGGCATGAAGATAAAGATGACTTGAAGACAAGATGACTTGGAGATGCAGATGATGAGAAGATCCAGAGAAGAAGACCAGTGATGAAAATTGTGTTGAGAGAATACCTTCCTAATTAAGAGGGAGTGTTGATGTAATTGTAACTTCATAATTTATTCACTTGTATTTCTTATCTATTGTAACCCGATGTTCATTCCAGGATGTTATCATGTCATGTCATGCCTTGATGTTCCGATCGGGAGAATCAATAATGTAAAGAAGTCATGTCAAGTCATTGTGGGTAACCCTCCGATTTTCTAAGGGTTAAAGTCCCCGCAGTTCCAGGGCACTACGGTTATTAGACTCTCCTAGTAGAGGTCGGCCCTAGTAAGGTTTTAGTCATGTCAGGATTAGTATAAATAGAGAGCTAGACTCTCTATTTAGCACACATCACATACACACTCAAGTGTAGAACATAGTTGAGGAAGGAGAAGACACTGGGGCTAGAGAAGAAGAAGGTTACTGCTGTCGGGAGTGCATCATACTGTTTTGGGGTTTTACCTTTTGTGCTAATTCTACCTCTGAGGAAGTTACGGGGTTTTCTCCATTTATGGCTTCCCCAAGGAAAAACACCATGTTCATTGTCTCTTGTCTTTGATTGCTGTGCTTGTTGTTCTCTCAGTTAAAGATCCATATAATGCTAGCTTAAATGTTGAAAAACTAACAGTCTGGTGGTTCAACCACCCTGAGTTGCAAACATGTGGTTCCACAGTGTTTTTCTGGGTGACATTGTGGTATGTGAACCTGTTTTCTTGGGGTTGCAGAGGGAAGAATGTGTGTTGTGTTTTCCTTGTGGATTGCTGTGTGGTACATCCTTATTTTGGTGTGAATACTTAGGAGTGGAGGAGGGCCAGAATTGGCTGATAATCCTAGTAAAGAGAGGAACATCACAGATAGATTAAGAGGGGTTGGTAAGTCCTTCCTGCACACTCGGGAGAACACTAGAAGGGAAGGTATGGCTTGGAGAACTATGTAGCAATGAAGGGAATACTTCCTTGTGTTGGGTTGTGTAGAAGTTGTGGAGGCCAAGACAGATCTGGTGTAGGTATCCTTAGCTCTGGGGTTGATCTCACTAGCACAACAATTCTACCTTTCCATTTCCTTAGTATCCTGATAAGCCCAATTGTTAGTTGGTTTGGTTGTGTCTGTGGTGTTTTTGCTGAGTGAGTCCAAGGAAACCATCTATTAGTGGTTGATTGTGTTGATATGAATGTGGCTTGGATGAGTAAGTCTAAGGAAACCATCTGTCAGTGGTTGACTATGTTGATATGAATTTTTCTTGGTTGAGTAAGTCCAAGGAAACCATTTGTTAGTGGTTAGACTATGTTTGATGTGTGTTGGTTGTGTGTAAGCCTATTGTTCCCTAGTTCCTTGTGGAAATCATGCCCCGCTTCGGGGTGGCAGTGTGTTGAGATATTAATGAACACATTGGCGTATGGTTGGGTGGAATGTTGCAGTGACATAGTTAGTTGCAGGACAGCCTAAACATCAAGATAAGTATCTATGTTATTATGTTTATGCAATGTGTTTGCTAATGAATGACTACACTGGCTATGTAGAATTATTATGAATATAAATTGTTATGTTCATGTGGAATGTCCCTGTAAATTGCTTGGTTATGCCTTGTATATTTTATGCACTTTACTTTTGTTCATGCCTTGTGTTATTAAATGCATTTTCCTAAGTTCATGGAGGTTAGAATATTGTACATAGGTCACAATGCATCTGACTTAGTGTTTCCTCCCCTTAGAATCCACTTGCGAAAGGCAGAAGGAGGAAACTAGAAAAGTGAAAGTTAGACAAGTTAGATTGTTGTGTTTCTACACCCTGGGATCTGCATGCGAAGGGAGAAAATGGAAGTTGAAAATAAGGCATAAGTGCGTTTTTTGATTTCTCAAGTCCAAGTTCAGAAATCAAAAGTCGGAATTGTAGCAAAAGGTTAAGGCTAAAAGTCCTTCTCCCAATTTCCAATTTCAGTTGCATAGGCGAAAGGAAGAATGCTGGAGGCATGAGAGAGAATTTTTATCAAAGTAGAATGCAGGATTTCTAACTTCTGGGATCCGCCTACGGAAGGCAGAAGGAGGAAGGTGGAAATCAGAAGAAAAGATAAGGTAGGAAGTGGGATTTTTGCTTTCCGGGATTCGTCGGCAGAAGGCGAAATGTGGAAGGTGTAAATTTGGAAAAAGGTTAAGGTAAATATTTGGTCTTTCGATTCCCAAGTTCTACACTGGAGGGAGAAAAGGTGGAATGCAGAAGGTGGAAATGAGGATAGACGTTCCATCATTTGATAGTTTTTTGACTTCCAATTTTCTAAGTACGAAAGACAAAAGGGAAAAAGCGGAAAGGCATAACGGTGGTTGAAAGACTCCATCGAGAGTTATGTTTGTGATCACCCAAGTTTCAAAGTGTGAAAGGAGGAAAGCGGAAGTGGAAAACTTGTTGAAGGTGAAAAGGCTGTTGAATGTTCCTTCACAGATGGTGTTTCCAACTTCTGAAGTGCAGAAGGCGAAAAGGCCATCGAACGTTCCTTCGCACATGGACTTCCAATTTCTGAGTTTCGAGGTGCGGAAGATGGAAAGTGGAAGTGCGGAAGGAGGAAGGTGGAAGAGCCACTAATTGATCCCTCGAACACTGAGTTTCTATTTCCAAGTTTTGAAGTGCAGAAGGTGAAAAGAAGAAGTGTGGAAGGCAAAAGGCAGAAGAGTGTTTAAATGTTTTCGTCACACATTATGTATCCAATTTCTAAGTTCCAAGCTTGAAAGGGAAGAAATTAGAAGTGAGGAAGGTGGAAGGATGACAATTCACTTTGTTGAGCCTTTTAGTTCCCGAATCCCAAGTTCTGAGGTCGGAAAGGTAGAGGAAGAAGGTGAAAGGCGAAGTGTAGAAAGGACAGGTTTAGTGAGACAAAGGTGTTTTTAGTCATAGAAGGGATCTGTCAAGGGTGGAATGATTGTTACAGTGGTTTATAAGCCTGAGAATTAAGGTTGAAGTGTGTGTTAACATCCATGCCCTATTTTTCGAAGGAGAACAAGGGTTCTTGAAGTAAAAATTTTAATTTATCTGCATTATCGGGTATGAGGATGTTACAAAAACCAAACTCTTCTCTGCACATCAATATCTTCTCATTACTATGCTAGTCAACACTTCTCATCAATCTCTGGCCAATCCTGCTGGTCTTCTTCTCATAACTACTGCAAAACTGCCAGGTCTGATCATGTACATCCTTGTACACCTCATCATACCCAATAACTCATCAAGTAGTTATTCTCTTCTTTCACTAATCATAAGGCATGCATCGTCATGTATCATCATCATAGGTATGCATCATCGTCATAGGGTATGAATCCTCATCATCAAATATACATCATAGTGGATAAGAGAGAATCATCACACTATATTATGTATGCACATCATATTGTATAGGAGTGCATCACACTATGGTATGCATGTACCACGCATGTACATCATATTGTATCGGAGTGCATCAACATCATAGAGTGTACATCATTATCACATGCATTATCATCATAAAGTGTATCATATCATAGCATAAAGGTATACAACATCATCATCATCATAGCCTCCATAACAAATTCAATGACTTCAAATATATATACCAATATAGAGGCTCACATACTAAGATCAAAGATGAAATCTATCCATGAGAGACATGTGCCATCACAAGAGAAACCTAGAAGTATGAACCTGTTGTGCACCTGCTCAACAGCCTTCTAAAATCATTATTGCATCAAACAAAATCCCATTTTGTTTGATGAAATGTCTTAAGTTTAGAAGGGATAAAATCAGCTACTGAATGGTGGATTTTTCTCTAGCTACTGATTTATTGAAATACTGCATCCCAATGGAACAATTTCATGAGCAACCTTAGAACAATGAAGTCAATGCTTTTGAGTTATGGGTTGATTGATATTATCCCTAGGAGAATGGATCGGAATTTGCAGTTATAACGTAAACTTACTAGTCCATGCTTTAACAAACGTTATAGTGGATATGTTCTATTACAGGCTTAAGAATATGTTATGATATCATGTTCATAACCTTCGTCTAGCAGCGATGCAATGGTGGTTAACGATGGTCGAATGAACATAAAAATATTATTCTTGGGTTTATCCTAATGTTTGTCGAGATATGAATCGGGTAAGTTAGATGAATGGATTGCCAAAGGTATCATTGGGATTATGTTGTCGTTCGCCACCTTTGAGATAGAACTGAATGCACGATGCGCGAAATCTCTGGCACGAGTCACACTCCCGGGAAACTTACAGTGCAATGATATCACTCGTACCTCTCTTCCCTCCACGTCTCAGTCTCTGTACGTAAACTCGGTCGTGGCGGTTGGTTATTGGAACGTCTGTCATGCGTACAACGCATCCACCCTGGTCATTTAAGTTGGAGGAGATCATGATAGAATCAGGTTTTAACGCTTCGGCCGCCGTTATTGCTCGCCATTTCGAACTATGATGGCTCCGACTGTGTTGAAATTACAGGGGTTTCACCTGCGTCCAAATGTATTTTTTTCCCTGTATTGTTTACAGTTACCAGGTTTTGGGTCTAAGTGCTCTCGGTCCGCGCCTCTGTCACTAATTCTCTGGTGACAGGTTTGCTGTGCGCATTGCCTTGCCCGCAGGTTGACAGGGATGGCCCCTGTTATACGAGTCGAGCCCCACGAATTAACCCTGCTGGAGTCAAACTCTGATTTGTTACACAAGGTTAAGGAGGTAGGATGTTTGCATTTCCTGCGGAAGTTTTCCGATTCAAACCTGGAGGTTACCCGGGTTTTCTCCATGTCGTTGATGAACTATCAGGTCGAGGTAGGAGATCTGTGTTTCAGGGTGGATGAAAGGTCTGTCGCCCATGCGACTGGTCTACCTTTGACAGGACAAAGATGGTTTAAGTATCAAAAAATGGAAATCACAGAGTGGCGCAGCTTGCTGAAAAACCCAACACAGGAGGTCTCGTTCCGCATCGGTGTCGCACGTAAGTATTTTCGTAAGGAATGGAGACCTGTTCTCGATTTAATTCATAGATATCTTACCTGTGAGGGTCGACTGTCATCGGCTTATGTGTATCACCTTCGTTTAATGGCAGCTTTCATAGGGTTTCAAATTAATCTTCCCTATTACCTCTTGCACAGCTTGTTTAAGATGTCAAATGCCATCAAGAAAGGGCCGAAGCATATAAGCCATAGTTTATTCCACCATGGTATGGTTCGCATTTTGGTTGAAAGTGAATTGGTAAAATCGGGTCGGTCTTGGGAACAATTTGTAGAAGTTAATGGCTTTTCGAAATTCTGTCATTGTATGTTTGGTAACCCTGCCGACTGTGGTAAGCATAGGGTTTTGGGTTCGGCTTCCTTGAATCAACCTACACCAGACCCTGGTCCTAAGAATGTGGAACCCTCTCGAGTACCTGTGGTTAATCCGGATAATGTTAGCCCTGCGCCTTTACGTCCTACTCATAGTAAGGAAGGTTCAGGTTTGTCACCTGTCACGCCATCAAGCGCTGCTGACAGAGTTGGTAGTCATCGGGGAAGTGTGCCTAAGCCTAAACCGAGTAGGAGATTGACCCGAAGCATGGCTAGGGCCAAAACTGTGAAAAGGTCTGAGAACGATAAGACTCCTGTTGAGACAGTGGTAATCGACGATGAGGAGATTACACTGTCTTCCCATGAAAATGATAACATTATCTACCCTAATTTAAGGACCGATTCGGTCGAGCCAAGTCACCCAGTGACTGTTCAAGAAAATCCTGAGATCCCCTCTGTTTCGATCGAGACCCAGCCAGCCCAGCCTGAAGTTGATATTACACCTGAGTCTAAAAGTCCACCAGTCGTGGATAAGGAAATCTCAGAGGTTCGTGTTGATTGCGTGACTGATTCAGTCATGGATGAAAAGTCGGTCAAAGCGACTTCAGCTGTTTTACATGAAATCGGGGAAACCATTCACCCCATGTTTGTTAATTGTCTACTGGATAGGGTCCGTGTAATGGAGGAAAAAATAAGTGAAATATCTGCCAGTAGAGATTTGTTAAAAATTGATAATCAGGGTTTGAAAGAAAAGATAGACGCCAGCGACAAGCATCTGTTGCGATTAAAAAACCATAAAAATAAGCTTATAAGGCGTGTCCTTAAACTACAGGACCAGAACGAAAAAAATGAAGAAAAGCTACGTGTGCTTAACGCTCAAATTGCTTTAATGCAGTTTAAGGCACCTTCACCCAGTCACTCCAGTGGAGTAAACATGCAGGTTTTCCATGCCCCGGTTAATATATAGTGGTTGATGACAGGTTGTTCTATTGCTGAATTTCAAGTAATTTGTTCTGTCAAGATCATTGGTTTATGATTCGTTTCCATATATTTTTATAATATTTTGATTATCTTTCTTGTTTATCACAGATAATAACAAGGAAATATATTTCCCTGATTTTGAGGATATCAGTATGTGTATGATCCCTGCATTTCTGGAAGCGAATCGAGGATTGGAGAATTGGGCTAACAGGTTCTCATGTTTCGTTTCATGATCCTATATGATAGGTGAACGATTATGTGTTAAAAGAAACACGACAGGTTTCACTTGTCGTTTTCTTTTAACGATTAGTTAGGGATCGTGATGATGTATTTTTGAATCTTAAGCATGCTATTATGGGAAAAAGAAATGTATTTAATAGACTGATAGGCAACGTAGACAAAAGGGGGGAATACTATCGGAATGCAAGTACTGAACTGCTGGTTCTAACTGGATGGGCTGCTAGGCGGTTTCCTGCCTGTTGACATTTTGTTTTGGACTGGTGATGTTGGATTTACGTCTTATTAAGTTTTAAAACTGGTTTGCGTTTATGACATCTCGCAGTTGTTAGTATTTGTATTTCTTAAGTTTATATATTTAAATTATAGTTCATTTTCATTAATTATGCGAAAGTAATCTTTTAAGTATTCGCTGCTTCTGGTTTTCAATCATATTGGTATAATCTGTCATGTATTTAATAATTGTTATTATTGGTATATGATAGTTAGTAATGCATGTATTAATTTGTAGGTTTTAAATGTCTTTACTATTCTGCAAATGGGATTTTACATTACGTTTTCCAGTGTTTGCTGAGAATCAGTATTAGTTTAATCGTGCTCCCGATCGGGATAGGTGTTAGATTAGAACTTAGGATTTATTTAAGTCTTGTTTCTTGCATGATACTTAATTGTTAGTCTGATTACATACTTTCTGTCAAACACATCTTTAATTTATTCCTTCATGTAATTACTGTGTATTTGTATATATCATTAACAGTAATTGTAACATATAACTTTTGTTTATGAATTGTGCTGTATATATATAATAACAAGTTGTTTATAGTAATCTCACATAACAGTAGTTTCGATTCAAGTTTAATTCTTATGATCAAAAGACTAACACCCACTGATCAATAGCACTAATTAGTTTCTTAGGATCTCAGGCCAACAGAGCCTCTAAACCTGTTGGAAACGACTACTTGAAACAGCTTGGAACCTGTCCTAAGGATCCCGGACTGGGTCGTTTTCCCCTGTTGCGGGCATTGTCAAGTACGCCTGTCAATAATGGCGCTAGAAGGAGGGCCAGCGTAAAATGGCTGATGACAACAACCCTGGTAAGAAAACTAATCATCCAACTACCCCTCAATTACAATCAGGTGCTCAGCCACGTACTTGTCTCTCATCAAGAGTGAATGAAACCCCAGTGAGCGACTCTGTTCGAAATCTCATATCTCAATTCAACTCTCCTGTTCCTGAACAAATTGACCAATACGAACAAGCCATCAGTGAATCCCAGAGAATATTAACAAGGGCTTATTCTAATCTCACTGGACGTCTGCCCACTGAATTACCCCTTCCACAGATTACTAGGCCTCGCACTCGTCACCCTGAACCTGTTTTCGAAGAACAAGGGCCATCTGGAACAAACATTAATCAGCCTTCATCTTCTGTAGGACCATCGGTTTCCGGAGGATCTGGTCGGCCACCGTCGCCACCTCCTTCGTCTAGTATTCCTCAAAAACCACCCTCACCACCCCCGACTCCTAGGAACATGGCAGCTGCCAATCCACCAAACCCTATGCCTTGGATGGCCCAGGATGCTGTTGCTGTCCCTGGTGTCCAGCATCCTTTGCCTAAACACCCTGAGAAACTTTTGCCTAAGTTCAACCCTGAGTCGAAGGAGCCAGCCGAAGATCACATCAAGAAGTTTATGCTGGCAGTCCGGCTCCTAGACGTTGAACATGAAGATGTCGTATGCCGACTGTTTCCCTACACGTTTGAAGGAAAGGCTTCAACATGGTATTTTTCCTTGACAGCTGGATCCATCACCAGCTGGAATGAATTTGAAATCGCATTTGTAAACAAGTTTGGGGATGACAAGTCTCTGGCGGTCTTAGTGTCTGAACTGTCTAAAATTCGCATAGAACCTAAAGAAAAGGTTAAAGACTTTAACCAACGCTTTTTGACCTTAAGGAATAGAATTCCCGCTACTTCAAGACCCACTGAGGATGTAACAATTGAATTTTACACTTCAGCCTTGCCTGGAAAAATAGCTATGTTCGTCCGGCAGAAAGCCAAACTCACCTTAGCTGAAAATTTCGAAGAAGCGATTAAGGTTGAAAAGGATGTGTTTGCCACAAAAGCAAATTCTGGATTGGATACCGAGTCAACATCTTCTTCTCGTAAGAAGATCGACAGTCCTACCAAAACTGCAACCGGTCCTGACAAAAGAAGTCAAGATGCTTTAGATTTGGACAGTCTTCAACGAGGCATCAAAAAACTTTCTAATGAGATCATTGACTTAAAAAAGGGCACTTCTGATAATGCCTCAAATAAAGAACCACCCAGACAGTTATTTAGAAGACCTTTTCAGAACCCACCTGCAAAACAAAATTCACCCTTTGAAGCCAATAACATTGAGGAAATCAACAGTTTTCTCAAAGCACTAGTTTCAGATCTGGAAACGACAACTGAAACTGAAACTCAGTCTTCAGGACAGAATTCTCAAGATAAACAAGACACAAATGATAACACTGATAATAAACCACCCAATGTCATCAGTCATTTTTGGGATACCTCAGAATTAACTGATGACGAAGAGGTGGCTGTTGTCAATGTGAATAAGCATCAGCATAACACCAGGAGTAAAAAAGATCAGCCTTCAACTGAACCTTCCACAACTGCCCCAGATAATAGCTCAGCTGCTAAGGACAAAGATCAACCTGTGATCAGTAAATCTGCACCTTCCCTTGAGTTAGAATATGATTTGGTTGAAGACTTAAAGAAGAGCAGGGCTAATATTTCACTATATGAACTCATAAAAATACCTATGATTCGTGAGAAAATGGCACAAGGGGTTTCCCCAATTAAAACTGGTAAGAACTTTTCCAATCAGAATAGTGTTGTTAGCAATAAAGACAATGCTCAAAAGTCTTCAGTCAATGCATCATCAATAGGAAAAAAATCTGATTCTTCAACTCCACCCTTTTTGCTTTCGTTTGAAATATTTAATCGCAAGGTACATAACTGTATGATTGACTCAGGGACATCCAAAAACGTCATGCCTTACTCAGTGTGTAAAAGGCTTAATGCTGTTCCCCATCCTTGCGATACTAGTATTGTACAGTTAGATCGTTCAGACGTTAAGGTAATAGGTAAGCTGAAGGAAGTGCTGATTAGGCTAGCTTCCAATCCCCAAGTGCATTTTGTTATCGATATTATTGTCGCTGATATACCAGAAGCATATGGTTTATTCCTGAGCAGGGATTGGTCGCAGAAACTTGATGGATATTTCACGACGGACTGGTCACACTTATGGATACCTTATAAGGGTCAGCCGAACAAAATCAGAATCGATAGAGAACGGTATATGAAACATACCGTCACAGAAATTGACGATTCAAATGAACCTGTTCTGTTCACCGATACCATATTGGGTAATTATATGGTTGACTCATTCTTTGGCAATTTAGAAGCTGAAGTTTCAGAAATTCCTGATTTAAATCAGCAGTCTGAAATCTGTCATTTTACACAAGTTCCAGCTGAAATATCAGTCTCGGATACATCACATTTAGACCTCAATGACGGCTTGTGGTCTCTTTATTTTGATGGTTCCAAGTCAAAAGAAGGTGCCGGTGCAGGGTGTTTGCTGATTGATCCATGTGGAAAAAGGTATTTCATTGCTTGCAGATTAGAGTTTGATTGCACAAACAACATCGCTGAGTATGAAGCCCTCATACAAGGGCTGAAGAAAGCGATTGATTTGGGAGCCAAAGCCTTGGTAGTCTTAGGAGATTCTGAAATCGTTGTTCGTCAGGTACGTAATACAATACACTGCATAGCAGGACACTTGAGAAACTACCAAACTGAGGTATGGAATTTGCTGTTGGTATTTGAAGCATTTAATATAAGTTCCATTCCTCGCTATTTAAATCAGGAAGCTGATCTTTTGGCTAATGTAGCTTCAAGATTGATCCCCTCTGAAGGGATTCTCACTGATGCTTTCTCGGTTGAATTGCTATTCAGACCTTCTATTCCTGACAACATTACAAATTGGAGAGTCTTTGATGATGACCAACAATTAATAGACTTTCTGACTCTTAAGGATACCTTCAAGGATGCAGTCTGTGATGAAAGGACCCACGATGAAGATCTGCTTAATTTTGCGGTAATCTCCAAGCCTTGTTCAGTTCAAGAGTCCCTTGATCAGGTTAGGCCTCTTCCCAGGTCATTAATCAAACTTGAAAAGTTTTACGACTTAAGGGACAAATTCAAAGCTGCAAAAAATACTAAAACTAATAGCTCCATCATGCAATCTGATATTGTTAATCTAGGAACAGAGCAAATCCCTCAATCTGTAAATTTGGGCAGCACTTCTACTGCTCAAGAACGAACAGCCTTTATTAAACTCTTTAGGGAATTCAAAGACGTATTTGCATGGACCTATGATGACTTGAAAACATTTGATCCTAATATCATGCAACATGTCATTCCTATGAAACCAGAGGCTTAAGCCTTTTCAACAAAAATTGAGGAAGATGCATCCCAGCCTAGAACCAGCTGTCAAGAAGGAGTTAAATAAACTCCTTGCTGCTAGGATAATTTTCCCTGTTCGGCATGCCCAATGGGTAGCAAATCTGGTACCTGTAAGAAAAAAAAACGGTGATATTAGATTGTGTGTCGATTTCCGAAACCTGAACAAGGTTTCTGACAAGGACAATTATCCTGTCCCTACGATGGAGAAAATCTTGCAACAAGTCTCTGGATCTGAGATGTTTTCGCTATTGGACGGCTTTTCAGGATACAACCAAGTGTTGGTATCCAAAGCTGACCAATTGAAAACAACTTTTAGGACACCATGGGGAACCTATGCTTACAGAAAGATGCCTTTTGGTCTCATAAATGCTGGTGCAACGTTCCAGAGAGCGATGGATATCACTTTCAGAGGGCTGATTGGTAAGTTTGTTGTGATTTATTTCGATGATGTTACTGTTTTTTCTAAAGATAGGACTGATCATTTAATCCATCTCAGGCGAGTATTCGAGCGCTGCAGGAAGTATGGGATTTCGCTAAATCCTAAGAAATCAATATTTTCGGTTACCGAAGGTAAGTTGCTGGGTTTTGTTGTGTCTAAACAGGGCATTAATATTGACCCGGAACGTACTCACGCCATATCTTTGATTCCGATGCCTCACTCGAAAAAGTCTATGCAGTCCTTTCTTGGAAAAATAAATTTTGTTTCTAGATTCATTCCTGGTTACATGGAAATCGTAAGGCCATTACAGAAGATGATTAGAAAAGATGCTGACTTTAAATGGAATGCTGATGAAAAACAATCTTTTCGTGACATTTTAAAAGCCATCGCTGAAGCCCCCACTCTCACTAGCCCAGATTTTTCAAAACCATTCATTTTATATACTTTTACTTCTGATTTGTCTTATGCTGCTGTGCTGACACAGAAAAATCGAGAAAATAACGAGGCTCCTATTGCTTTCACTAGTTCCGGTCTGAATGGTGCAGAACTGAATTACCCGGAAGTGGATAAGCAGGCTTTTGCTATTTTCAAAGCTGTAAAGCATTTCAGGCCATACTTACTGAAGTCCCACACCAAGGTCGTTGTACCATATTCTGCAGTGAGAAATCTTTTGGTACAGAAGGATCTTAGTGAGAAACGAGCACATTGGGTCACCGCACTTCAAGAATACGACCTGGAAATAAGACCATTGAAGATTGTCCGGGGACAGGGTCTCTGTAAGCTAGCAGCTGGCCATCCAGATACGGCTGAATCAGATCTGCATTTCTTCAGCGACCTCTCTTTGTTTGAAAGGGAAGTTTTTCCGATCTCTATCCCTCCTGATTCTTGGTATGAGGATATTAAGTTCTTTTTATTACATGGGACTGCTCCCGAACATCTAGACCCACGTCATAAAAGGGCTTTAAGACTGAAATCTATACCTTATCAGCTCATTGATAATGTCTTGTTTAGAAAATTTTTTGAAGGAGTATTTCTTCGTTGCCTAGAAAAGGATGAGGTTAATAACGTCTTATCTCAATTGCATGCAGGTCCAGCAGGAGGACATTTCAGTGGTGAAACTACTGCTCATAAAATACTTAAAATAGGGTACTACTGGCCCACATTATTTAAAGATGCATATGCATTCGTTAGAAAGTGTCAGGAGTGCCAAAAGACAGGAGGCAGGCTGAAAAGGGCTGCATTACCCCTCCAACTAGTTATTATCGAGGTTCCATTTCAGCAATGGGGTCTGGATATTGTCGGCCCAATTTCTCCAGCCTCTTCGCAGCAGCATAAATATATTCTTATGGCTACGGACTACTTCACTCGATGGGTCGAAGCCATCCCATTACGAATAGTCAATTCAGATCAGGTGATAGCTTTCCTTGATTCCTTTATCATTACTAGATTTGGTGTGCCTGAGTCTTTAATATTTGATAACGCTTCTTATTTTTCTTCCCTTAAATTGACTGAGTACGCATTAGAAAAAGGAATAAAGTTAAAGTATTCTGCTAACTATTACCCACAGGGTAACGGGCTGGCAGAGTCATCAAATAAAAACTTGATCAAGATCCTTAAACGTACGGTAGCTAACCATCACAGAGATTGGCATACTGCCTTGTCAAATGCTTTGTGGGATGACAGGGTAACCCCTAAGGCTGCTATAGGGAATTCTCCATTTTTCCTAGTATATGGCAAGGAGGCCATTTTACCCCCTCATCTTTTCCTGCCTTCCTTACAACTTGCTCAATCAGTACAAGAAATACCCTGCTCTGCCATGGAGCAGCGAATTAATACGTTACAGAAACTCGAAGAAGATATGGAAGAGGCTAGGAAAAAATTTGACAAACATCAGCAGACTGTGAAACGTTGGTTTGACCTTAAGAAATCAGTCAATCAAGAGCTGGAAGTGGGTGATTTAGTTTTGAGATGGGATAAGGAACATGAAGATAAGGGAAAACATACAAAGTTTCAGCGTTTGTGGCTAGGACCATTCATTATTACAGAAAAGCTTGGTCCCAGCACTTTCAGGCTGCAAACACTGGAAGGTGAGATCGATGACCTTCCAGTGAATGGTCACTTAATCAAGAGATACTTCTGTTGATCCTCCTCAAGGGGTCATCCTGTATATATTTTTGGTGTGCAATGCTTGTTTGAATGATTTTATTTGTTGTGGGTTTGTGTATATTTTTCTTCTTATTGTTTTGCTTTGCTTTTGTGGCCCAAACTTGGTATGTCCACCAAAACTCAAAGCTGATGACTGAATTTAATTTCTGAAATCAATCTGAGAATCATGCATCAAGGTATTATCTCTCTGAAAAGGGTCATTCTGTTTTACTTTTCACACAGAAAGGGAATTCCATAGTCCTGGATGTTACCAGTAATATTTAATGCATATGAATTCTGCAAATCAGTATCTGCAAAATTCAGTCCAAGGAGATTAAAGCGGTTTTTGGTAAGGTCACCTATTTAATCTCTTACGCCATACCCCCTCGTAGAGAGGAGCAGAATCGCCTCCCTACCTGCTAAGTAATCTCCTTTGGAGGTTAACTTTAATTACGTTCTGGGTAATGATAGACTGGAAAATTTTATAAAGGTGTCTGAAGGACAGAAGGTCTCGTAATGAGCCGGTCTGTTCAGGTTCATAAGTTTACATCCAGTAACATTGTCGTCTCCGATTACCAACCCTGGGCAATGACCCTTAGTCCTAAAACTCTAAGGGGTGAAAGGTCTCATCACGAGCCGGTTCATTTTACTGATATGTAGACCAGTGACTAACATGATTACCATCAGGTTACCAAGCCTGAATCATGGCCTTCATGACTGAAGAAATATACAAGAGACAAAAGAAAATAATTGTAACAGTTTATGTTGCCCAGAATGGTAAAATTTTCACTAGCAGGTTGGATACTGGTGTTTTGTGGGTTTTGCAGTAACCCTGCCGCGGCTATGAACGCCGGCTGGCAGCAGGGCCATGCTTATGGTATTGAGAATTTATCTTTAAGACTGAATCATCCACTGTTCTTCTCTCCTAGACTGAATTTTGTCGAAAATCTGATTATTGTCAAATAAAACTCTCAACCTGTAATCTGCTGGTAATGTTTATGATTATGAGATATTTGATTCTGGTTGAAATGTTAAAGCAGTGTTGTTTAATGACTGATGTTAAGGACTGAATTGCTTTGCTTGCATGATTTCAGGTAGATATGCAGAGATAACTGTTTCATCCAGCTAGTCGCCATTTGTTGTGCACCTGCTCAACAGCCTTCTAAAATCATTATTGCATCAAACAAAATCCCATTTTGTTTGATGAAATGTCTTAAGTTTAGAAGGGATAAACTCAGCTACTGAATGGTGGATTTTTCTCTAGCTACTGATTTATTGAAATACTGCATCCCAATGGAACAATTTCATGAGCAACCTTAGAACAATGAAGTCAATGCTTTTGAGTTATGGGTTGATTGATATTATCCCTAGGAGAATGGATCGGAATTTGCAGTTATAACGTAAACTTACTAGTCCATGCTTTAACAAACGTTATAGTGGATATGTTCTATTACAGGCTTAAGAATATGTTATGATATCATGTTCATAACCTTCGTCTAGCAGCGATGCAATGGTGGTTAACGATGGTCGAATGAACATAAAAATATTATTCCTGGGTTTATCCTAATGTTTGTCGAGATATGAATCGGGTAAGTTAGATGAATGGATTGCCAAAGGTATCATTGGGATTATGTTGTCGTTCGCCACCTTTGAGATAGAACTGAATGCACGATGCGCGAAATCTCTGGCACGAGTCACACTCCCGGGAAAATTACAGTGCAATGATATCACTCGTACCTCTCTTCCCTCCACGTCTCAGTCTCTGTACGTAAACTCGGTCGTGGCGGTTGGTTATTGGAACGTCTGTCATGCGTACAACGCATCCGCCCTGGTCATTTAAGTTGGAGGAGATCATGATAGAATCGGGTTTTAACGCTTTGACTGTCGTTATTGCTCGCCATTTCGAACTATGATGGCTCCGACTGTGTTGAACTTACAGGGGTTTCACCTGCGTCCAAATGTATTTTTTTCCCTGTATTGTTTACAGTTACCAGGTTTTGGATCTAAGTGCTCTCGGTCCGCGCCTCTGTCACTAATTCTCTGGTGGCAGGTTTGCTGTGCGCATTGCCTTGCTCGCAGGTTGACAGGGATGGCCCCTGTTATACGAGTCGAGCCCCACGAATTAACCCTGCTGGAGTCAAACTCTGATTTGTTACACAAGGTCAAGGAGGTAGGATGGTTGCATTTCCTGCGGAAGTTTTCCGATTCAAACCCGGAGGTTACCCAGGTTTTCGCCATGTCGTTGATGAACTATCAGGTCGAGGTAGGAGATCTGTGTTTCAGGGTGGATGAAAGGTCTGTCGCCCATGCGACTGGTCTGCCTTTGACAGGACAAAGATGGTTTAAGTATCAAAAAATGGAAATCACAGAGTGGCGCAGCTTGCTGAAAAACCCAACACAGGAGGTCTCGTTCCGCACCGGTGTCGCACGTAAGTATTTTCGTAAGGAATGGAGACCTGTTCTCGATTTAATTCATAGATATCTTACCTGTGAGGGTCGACTGTCATCGACTTATGTGTATCACCTTCGTTTAATGGCAGCTTTTATAGGGTTTCAAATTAATCTTCCCTATTACCTCTTGCACAGCTTGTTTAAGATGTCAAATGCCATCAAGAAAGGGCCGAAGCATATAAGCCATAGTTTATTCCACCATGGTCTGGTTCGCATCTTAGTTGAAAGTGAATTGGTAAAATCGGGTCGGTCTTGGGAACAATTTGTAGAAGTTAATGGCTTTTCGAAATTCTGTCATTGTATGTTTGGTAACCCTGCCGACTGTGGTAAGCATAGGGTTTTGGGTTCGGCTTCCTCGAATCAACCTACACCAGACCCTAGTCCTAAGAATGTGGAACCCTCTCGAGTACCTGTGGTTAATCCGGATAATGTTAGCCCTGCGCCTTTACATCCTACTCATAGTAAGGAAGGTTCAGGTTTGTCACCTGTCACGCCATCAAGCGCTGCTGACAGAGTTGGTAGTCGTCGGGGAAGTGTGCCTAAGCCTAAACCGAGTAGGAGATTGACCCAAAGCATGGCTAGGGCCAAAACTGTGAAAAGGTCTGAGAACGATAAGACTCCTGTTGAGACAGTGGTAATCGACGATGAGGAGATTACACTGTCTTCCCATGAAAATGATAACATTATCTACCCTGATTTAAGGACCGATTCGGTCGAGCCAAGTCACCCATTGACTGTTCAAGAAAATCCTGAGATCCCCTCTATTTCGATCGAGATCCAGCCAGCCCAGCCTGAAGTTGATATTACGCCTGAGTCTAAAAGTCCACCAGTCGTGGATAAGGAAATCTCAGAGGTTCGTGTTGATTGCGTGACTGATTCAGTCATGGATGAAAAGTCGGTTAAAGCAACTTCGGCTGTTTTACATGAAATCGGGGAAACCATTCACCCCATGTTTGTTAATTGTCTACTGGATAGGGTCCGTGTAATGGAGGAAAAAATAAGTGAAATATCTGCCAGTAGAGATTTGTTAAAAATTGATAATCAGGGTTTGAAAGAAAAGATAGACGCCAGTGACAAGCATCTGTTGCGATTAAAAAACCATAAAAATAAGCTTATAAGGCGTGTCCTTAAACTACAGGACCAGAACAAAAAAAATGAAGAAAAGCTACACGAGCTTAACGCTCAAATTGCTTTAATGCAGTTTAAGGCACCTTCGCCCAGTCACTCCAGTGGAGTAAACATCCAGGTTTTCCATGCCCCGGTTAATATATAGTGGTTGATGACAGGTTGTTCTATTGCTGAATTTCAGGTAATTTGTTCTGTCAAGATCATTGGTTTATGATTCGTTTCCATATATTTTTATAATATTTTGATTATCTTTCTTGTTTATCGCAGATAATAACGAGGAAATATATTTCCCTGATTTTGAGGATATCAGTATGTGTATGATCCCTGCATTTCTGGAAGCGAATCGAGGATTGGAGAATTGGGCTAATAGGTTCTCATGTTTCGTTTCATGATCCTATATGATAGGTGAACAATTATGTGTTAAAAGAAACACGACAGGTTTCACTTGTCGTTTTCTTTTAACGATTAGTTAGGGATCGTGATGATGTATTTTTGAATCTTAAGCATGCTATTATGGGAAAAAGAAATATATTTAATAGACTGATAGGCAACGTAGACAAAAGGGGGGAATACTATCGGAATGCAAGTACTGAACTGCTGGTTCTAACTGGATGGGATGCTAGGCGGTTTCCTGCCTGTTGACATTTTGTTTTGGACTGGTGATGTTGGATTTACGTCTTATTAAGTTTTAAAACTGGTTTGCGTTTATGACATCTCGCAGTTGTTAGTATTTGTATTTCTTAAGTTTATATCTTTCGTTATAGTTCATTTTCATTAATTATGCGAAAGTAATCTTTTAAGTATTCGCTGCTTCTGGTTTTCAGTCATATTGGTATAATCTGTCATGTATTTAATAATTGTTATTATTGGTATATGATAGTTAGTAATGCATGTATTAATTTGCAGGTTTTAAATGTCTTTACTATTCTGCAAATGGGATTTTACATTACGTTTTCCAGTGTTTGCTAAGAATCAGTATTAGTTTAATCGTGCTCCCAATCGGGATAGGTGTTAGATTAGAACTTAGGATTTATTTAAGTCTTGTTTCTTGCATGATACTTAATTGTTAGTCTGATTACATACTTTCTATCAAACACATATTTAATTTATTCCTTCATGTGATTACTGTGTATTTGTATATATCATTAACAGTAATTGTAACATATAACTTTTGTTTATGAATTGTGCTGTATATATATAATAACAAGTTGTTTATAGTAATCTCACATAACAGTAGTTTCGATTCAAGTTTAATTCTTATGATCAAAAGACTAACACCCACTGATCAACAGCACTAATTAGTTTCTTAGGATCTCAGGCCAACAGAGCCTCTAAACCTGTTGGGAACGACTACTTGAAACAGCTTGGAACCTGTCCTAAGGATCCCGGACTGGGTCGTTTTCCCTCGTTGCGGGCATTGTCAAGTACGCCCGTCAACAGAACCATACCTTTTCGAAGATAAAAATATAAAGAAAGAATAGAAAAAGAAAAATAAATTCTAGATCCTGTCACCACATATCCTCGTAACAAGCTTTCGAATAAGCCAAGAATTTTGTAATTCTGATTCCGTATGAGAAAGTTATGCCAATTTTAGTGAAGATGCCCAAAACATTTTCCTCCACAAAGTTTCACACTTTTCTCCAAGAGTTGTGAAATACCAAAGCGTTGATCAATGAACAAATGAAATGTTTGATATTCTATTTATATAGGTTGTGGAGGAAAGTTAGTACCTCAAATTGGGCTGACATGCAATTCAAAATTATAAATAATTAAATTATCTTTTGTTTGGTCAGCTGACCCAAAAAAGTGGGGTACACCAACTTCAAAAATTCATATCTTTTCAATCGTAAGGAGTTAGAAGATGATCCACATATCAATGGAAATGTATTTCCAAGGAATATTTCCCTATTATGTGTTTATTTGCAAATTCTTGGTATAATATCCTAAAATTATTCATTTTGGTAAAGACTTCTAATATCCCGCAAATAAAGGTGCCAAAGACCATGTTACCTTATGCATCAATGGAATAAGGGATTCAATGGTCTTCACATACACATACTTCACATCAATAAGGAACAAGGGTGTATCAAGGAACCCATCACCATGTATTACCAAGGAGACACATACAAGGGTTTTTTATTTCTTCCATAAGAAAGGGGCTCCTCACACACATGAGCCTCTTAAAGGATGGGTGCCATCACTATGTCCTTGATAGCTATGAGTATCAAATATTTCAAGGATAAGGGTGCAAAATCATCATTAAACATGTGGGCCTAAATACCAACTTGTTGGTTCAAGGGACTCTTCAAAATATTCTTCATCATACCTCCATGCAATTTCATGGCCATTCATCATATAAGTGGGTGCGGGGTCTTCTTTATGCACTTAGCACCTTCTTCAAGTATTATAATCTCCTTCAAGGTTCATCATGCCATCTAAGCATATCGGGTTCAAACAGTGGGATTCATGACTATACCAAGGGAATCAAGGTCATCATCAAGGGTTCCAAGTCTTCATCAAGACAACAATGACCACAACATCACTTTCATGAGGGAAAGGACCATCAAAACTTCAAGTGTGGGTCAAAGGACTTATTTTAAGAGATTCTTCATCAAGCACGAGGGTTCATGGGATTCTTCAGCCACCTCACCCACACTAGGAGACCTCAAGGGTCAAGATCCATCATGACATCACCTGTGGGGTTGCGATACCTTCTCTTGGGGTACCATGACACCATCATAGAATGAATGACCAAAAAATGGGTGATTAATGCTTCTCCAACCCATCTATGGATTCTACATTATATTTAAGGGATTCAACACCATCACCAGGGTCGTCAACATCATTGACAGGTCCTTCAACATTGTTAACAAGGTGGTGGCTCCAAGATCCAACCTTGTGGGTACATGGACCTTGTCAACTGGGTACAAGGTGCTTCAAAGAATAAACTATCTCTGTGTGGGATCCAAGGTACTGACTGTGAGGGTAATACGATCATCCATACCTATGCATTGTAAGAGGGACTTGGTGGCATAAATGACAACCTGTGGGGACACTGCAGGTCCACGTTGGAATCAATGACAATTTCATCAACATACCCTACACAAAAAATATTATAAGCATATGAGATATGTCAAACATCCATACTCCATTATAGACCTATCATCCTATGTAAAACAATGAATCAACAACTGCAACCAGCTTAGATTCCCTTGGTTTGAAAAATACATAAGTTATATTTAAAGCATATGTACCATACTATATCAAAAGAAGAGGATTCAATTGCAAGAAAACATGATTTTGGTTTCTTTGTTTTAAAGCTATTCTCTGTTTCTTCCAAACTACAATTCACAAATTCCAAACTCCCACTCCTAGAATGCAGCCTCAAGAAATTTTTTTATTGTTATAAATTATGTGAGAAAAGATTACTAACATAAATTAAAAAGGCTACTGAAAAATTCCATAAAACAAGAATCCATAGTTGTCAAGCTCAACGATTAAATTATATACTATAGTTCTGAGACTGAGTGAAAAAACTAAATGAAGGTCCAAGGAACACAAGAAACAAATGCAATTGGCAAGTATTCAAATATATAGGATTGTAACCTTTTTCCAATTGGAAATCCCTTTTATGGACCAGAGAGGGTATGTAACTCCATACATAGCATGGAATCATGTCTTCTAATCTTTGAACTTGGGCCATCATCATGGAAAGCACTCCTACTTGCTACTAGACTACATCCTGACAAACAATATATGCACTGATAAATATGAATGAGAGAACTTGGAAGAATTTACCAATATAAATCCATATTGACCTAGTTATATCAAGCACCAAGAGGGATTAAATCCCTCAAGGTGATATCATTTTATTTATAATAATACAACATCCTTGTATATTTATAGTTATAAAGTAATATTTTAGATAACATATATAACATTATAGCATTACAGATAGATGTGGCATGTCTTCCATGAGATGGGATGTAGAATGCACCTCTTCATACAATCAATATATACAATATGTGGATATACGTTAATATTCTAACCATTAAATCTATCAATATTCAAACTTCAATGGACATTTTGATTCCCATTAATGGAGGAAGAATCATATAATACATGTTTGTCATCATCAGAGTCGACGCATTCATCAACTTCATCATCAACATTAGTGATTGTAACATCTAGTTTGAGTTGTGTTGAGTGAAGCAGAGAGAACATAACAATTCTCACGTATGGCAAGAAATCCTGGCTAATCCACTTACCAAGATGAGCCCATGCCTGCATGATGTTTAATGGATAGTTATTCAGAAAACTCACACAAAGAAGTTCAAATTCATAGCAAGCTACCAGAAACCAATCATACATCATTTCCTTTTGAGTTTCAATTATAGACCTAAAGTATGTAGCTTATTGTTGGATCATCATCCTCCATAGCTGAGTTCTGGTGACTCATCAACACATCCATAACCTAAGATAAATAAAAAACATGGTCAAATTCCATAACACAAGAAGTATATCTCGTGTACAACCTATATAGATGGCATTCTAGATGTGGATGTTACAACCAACATAATTACAATCCTGTTAGTATCCATATAAATCTCCACATGCTAACATCAATGTAGAGTACATTGTTTTATTTATCCAATGAAAGCATCGACAACCCATATCTTTTCACATAAAGAAATCAAAACATGAAATAAATGTAGAAAATTTTATCAACTCATATCTAGATATGTACAATGTCTTCTTTGGAAATAGTCATAAATAGCAGTTTGATTGGTTGACACTGCAATCAAGACAAGGTGTCATCATCGAAACAATGAGATTCAGAATTTTTGGAAACATGACCTTATGATATGAATTTCATGTCTATCTATGAACTAAGCAAAAGAACAAATCAGACCCATAATGTACTTGCTTAGCATCATGACCAAACTTCTCCTTACCAACCGCCATGCCTACTTGACTAATACATTCCATTAACTTAGCACACAGTATTTGATTTGATTTGTCAATATAATTGAGCAATATTTCTTTCAAATAAGGAATATCTATATCGTAATACACCCAAAAGATGGACTGCATGTAATGCAAATGCAATGATATGTGAGTTAACCAAAAAGAGCTACCTAAGAATAATGGTCCTTTTATCTAAGAAAATATCAATAAAAAGTGAAACTTACCTGCGAGGCATCCACAACTTATGCCAAAGCAGTCAAAGTCCCTTCTTGTACCATATGCTTCCCATTATGTTATTACAAAAACCATCGATCACAACACTGAAATATTTGGGAGTTGAACTCTTTAAAAGATAAAACTTAAATTTAATATACATGAAGAAGGATGAGTAATTTGCTCACAATCCCATCAAGGTAAGGTACCAAAATATCAGTGGTACCTCTTTAAAAGATAAAATAGCTGATCTCCATGCCCTTTACACTGTCAAAACTATTGTTTATTGACTGAAAAATACCCAGATTGTTGTTTTTAGGGATTTTTCATTGTTGAGTGCTGCTATCATACTCTAGATACTTTTATAATCGGTTGAATGTATGCTTAATGTGTTGAAAGTTCTTGGCTCCAAATTCTTCAAAATATTGGGTTGATTTAGGGCCACTCTCCATGTTAATTTGACTTCCAAACATGATGGTTTAATTTTGTGAACATGAGCATATAGGACACTCATCCTGATCACTGCTGTTATAAGGGTGGGAAGGGTTCAAAAACTGCCCATAATCAACCACAATGCTGCTCCACACAAAATTATGGTAGGGAATCATGCTCATAATCAATGATTGTGGATATTTAAGGTTGTTTAAGGACATAAAAATCAACCAAATGTTCCTAGAATGATTTAAATTTGATAAATGTTGTTGTTTGATGGTTGTAATAATGTTTGATTAATCTAGAACTGCCTCATCAATCCATAAGTACTATAAAGGGGTTTCTTTGATAATGTTAGCAAACATAATCCATGGGATTGTGGAACTCGAGGCGCATTGTATTTTCATAAACCCATCATGTCAATTTTAATATGGAACTTGGAAAACGCTCCAACAGTTGGGAAGATCTCAAAGCTCTAACAACCCTCCTTATAATTGCATTGGATTATGGAGATATTTATTTGCAAGTCCATCAATATTCCGAGCTATGTATTGACATGGTAAATTGGAATGATACTATGAACAACATCTTTCTTCTACATATTATAGGACCATATCACTCTTTAAAAATGAACCTCACAAACATCACTTTCAATCATATTTACAAAGAGCACAATAAGGTAGCAGATAGTCTGTTCTAAATTTTCCATCATCAGAAATACATTTTTGCACTACAATGCCTATCAATTCACAGTATGTGAGAGCATATTTCATCCTGTTCCTAATAAGAACAACAAGAGGAAGAAATTCCCTACCTTTGTGAGGACTAGGAGATGGTTTTGGTTCATGCAGAAGTAAAACAGGCCCAAGTTAGAAGCAAAATATGTAATAGTTTGCAGCAAAGAATCATGAAATAATTAGCCACGCCTTAAGATGTTTTCCTTTATGGTCATATATATTCATATATTTTAATTTACAAAAGAACAACCAAGTTTGTTCAAGGGAATATTTGCTTGAGTTTGCATTTAGTTTTCCTCATTTCACTTAAACAATATAAGTGATCATTTGAGCTCTTGCTAGAATTAGTGGTTGCTATAAAACCTAATGCGAAAAAAGCATTTATTTTACCTACCAACATATTTCAACTTTCTGACTCATATATTTTAAACAAAAATACCAGTATGAATAAAATAAATTATAATCTATCTTTCCATATCTCTAGACAAAATAAAACATTGACATTTTATTCTATGCCATCTTTGTGGTTTGGTATAACAACTTCTTGTAGAATTTCTTAATCTTGGCATTTTATAGAAATTTTATAGGTTCTGAAGTCATTTATTTTCTTGCATGAACAAGAATGTACTGGATTTTAAATATAATCTAAAAAGGCTTCTACCACGAAAACTAACAAAATAAAATAAATAAATACTTGCTCTAGTGAACAAACAAAATCCTTTTTCTTTGAATGCATCACAAAATATTTCTTGTCAAAATGATCATACAATAAGTGCTGAAGTTGTTTTCAAAATTACCATGCAACTAGAAAGCATGAACTTAGACCTATTATTTTTCAAGAGAAGTGAAAGTTTAGGAACCTACAAATATTTTATTCCTCATTTGCACCTCATTAAGTGTCAATTTCATACTCTTGTTAAAAATTGTTAACTTTTTATTTCTTACTGCATCTTCTTCTTGTTTAACAAGAATTTTTCCCTCATTGGTAACATGCTACAAGGCATTGAAAGTTTTCAGAGAAATTGTTTTTTTGAAAAGATCCTATTTCCTCAAAACATCATTTCCATTTCTAGAAAGCCTCTTATGTAGAGCAATTTTCCATCAAGTAGCAAAGCAAAATGAAGTACTTGTTTGAAAAATTGGGCTACTGGTTCTAGACCTTTGGGCATCATACAGAACAAACTATACATCCTTGAAAGGTCATCCATATGCGATGAATACTCAATTTGAGTTCATAATTTTCATTAAAGGAAAACATACTACAAAAAGGAATTCACATTTGCACTTTGCAAATCCATGAATCAAATTCATACCTTTCCATCCTTTAGCAAGGAATGACACCCTGAATGTTCCTTCTCCGAAAGCTAATTTTAATATTGGTAAAGGAGTTCATGCTCTACTTTCTACACAGAAATATAAAAAAAATACAAGCAAAAAATGAAGTGAGATTGAAATAAAGTTTTTTTGGTGTTTTGTTACATGATCGATTGAATTTTAAATAAAAATGAGAAACATATTTGACAAAAAGTTATGAGCTCACAAGAACTCTTACAAATTGAATAGTACCCCTAATAACTTTTTCGCATTGTCTGCATGTATATAATGACTACCTCTTTCTTTCTCAAGCTTCAAGTATTCTTCATCCTAAAGAAAGGCATACATTTTTGCTTTGGTTTAAAGCTCATTTAAACAAGTGTTTGCATATAAATTTCCATGGAAAAAATAGATTTAGGGAATACTTTGGGCATATAACCTGGACATGAATCTTCCAGAATCCATGAAGCAACCTTTCCAAAGTAGTATGAAGTAGTGTCTTCCAACATGGCTGATTCAAAGTCTTTCTCATAGTAGTCCATGTTACCCATCCCAATCTCCAAAAAGATGCCCAAATTTTTTTTTGTAGAGCAAGATCTATACTATCTTCCCTTAGAATTTCAAAAAAGAGAGTTAGGGAATCTTAATCATGGCCATGTATTCCATATCCATATCCTTTCCCTGCTACAGAGCTATTAAGGGGGTACATGTAGGAAGAACACTTGAAAGCGGAACTAGATTTGGCTCAATGTCTATTCGCTACATTTTCCTAGAGAAATCCTAATCCTAAACAAATTCTCCTACCTATGTAAACCCAAAAATTATGGCATGCCAAGAAGTCAAGCCTCTCTCATGAGTTTTGTCAAACATATGGCATAGAAAATTGTTCTTCCCACATTTAGGATACATGGCTACAAGGGAACTGATCATACGAGAATTTGATTTAAACCCATTCCTAATAGCATACCCATGAATCTCCTAAACCTATTGCAAAGCTGACATATGGCTAAAAATAAGAATCATGTTCACAACACTAAACACATATGGATTCGTACCAACAAACTCCATTTCATGAAACACCTTCAAGGCTTCAACATAAAACCATTTTAAGTGTAGTATGCAACCATGGCATTCCACAAAACAACGTCCCTCTAAGATATTTTTTCAAACACAAAGTGGGAATCCTTCACACACCCACATTTTCCACACATTGATATAATAGCACTATCCAAATGGGTGTCCACCTCGATCCCACATCTAAGAATATGTTCAAGAATACTTTTCCCCTATTTCCAATTTGTGCAAATGCAAAGAATGCAGGTAAATGTAAACTTAATCAACCCAGATACTTGTATGTTGCATTTAATCATACAGACAAAATGTTTCAATGCAAAGCCCTATTTCCAATTTGTGCAAATGCAAAGAATGCATGAAAATGTAAACTTAATCAAACCAGATACCCGTTTGTGGAATTTCATCATACAGACAAAACGTTTCAATGCAAATCCCTATTTCCAATTTGTGCAAATGCAAAGAATGTTTGAAAATGCAAACTTAATCAATCCGAATACCTGTCTATTGCATTTAATCATACAGACACAATGTCTCAATGCAAATCCCTATTTCCAATTTGTGCAAATGCAGGAAAATGTAAAATTAATCAAACTGGATACCTGTTTTTTGAATTTAATCATACATACAAAAAGTTTCAACGCAAATCCAT
The DNA here is from genome assembly GCA_001517045.1 of Pseudotsuga menziesii. Lineage (NCBI taxonomy): Eukaryota > Viridiplantae > Streptophyta > Pinopsida > Pinales > Pinaceae > Pseudotsuga > Pseudotsuga menziesii. Next base: position 188,376 of record LPNX011089245.1, read on the forward strand.
TTTTTGGCATATCATGTTATCATTGCATTCCAAATAAACACATTTCACTTTGATTTTTTTTCAAAGACAAGGCATAAAATCATAAAAAATAATGTACAACTTCTCATGAGTTTGGTTCCAAAGAAAACATTATGATCAAGGCTTGGATACAAGAAAAAGGTTGTGGGCTTGCTTACCTTGAGATAGTTTCCTCCATGAGAATATATTGCAGACTCTATATTTATGAAAGGATAGAATTGAGCTTGTAAATTGAATATGGGGTGTGTCATTGCATTGTGGAGGAAAGTTGAAAATGGAATAACAATGAATTTTGGAACAACCACCCATAGTTTAGAAGGGCATATTGTGTGAGATATTGTTCTCAACACTTTCAATATTTATTGTTTGGCATTGGTATTGATCCATATGCTAAACTTAATGGTCTAATAACTTAATAGGTTTGGTTGTTTTAGAGATCATGAGAAAAACCATTTTGAGGAATTAAACCCCGAATCTTAGACCCAAAAGTTCTTTATTATAATTTTCTTGTCCCTTTAGTTTAATTTAGTAAGATTTATGTAATAATAATATACAACAAAATATGCATTGAGTGATAATGGAATTATTCAAAAATAGATATTCTCCCATATTCCCCTATAGGGATTCACCTTATTATGAGAAAGAAAAACAGAAAATTTAACAACTAGACCATTGTCTCTTAGAGTTTGTGTGATTCCTCCTATGATAACAACATGAAATCAAACAAATCTACTAAACCTAGAGTAGTAAATGGTAATATTCAACTTTTGAACTGGATTCCACATTTGTGTAACATGAGGAATGACTCCTTATTGAGATAACTTGGTTGTCTCTTCTTTTTATTTGGTAGTCTACCCTACCTCCTCTTGGTCCTCACTTCCTACATCTAGCCCACGTATAGCACTTATGAAATTCTTGTGCTTATGTTTGAGCTAGTCCAATTATAGTTGATTTGTTCTAAGTTGTTGGGAATTTCCCAATACTACATCCTTTTCTTCTCAATGCCATGTCTTATGAATGTCATATTATGTCGATATAAATCCATAATTTTTGAATACTTGTGTCTCTGGTTCGATAGAATCATGTGTTTGGAATTCAAGACACGATTTCCTCATTAATTTGGTCACTTGATATCTGGCCTCATTTCACTATGACCCGATGCTCAACGTGTTCCACATAATATTTGACATAATAAGCAAGTTTACTATGATAAACCTCCATCATCGCTTCATCTTTTGAACATGTCCTTGTCTTTTTTATTCCTTACTAGTAGCCTTAGGATCCTTGCATTTCCTTGGATTCTCACACCTTATTCAATATTGAACCGTGTCTTCTTCTCAAAACTCTCATCTACTTACCATATCAATTATCCTTCAAGAAACCCACCAACCAATTCCCACAACTTCTAGACTAAGATCCCAAACAACGATGTCCACAAATATTGGCCTCACAAATATTCCTAATTCTTCGACTCTAATCACAAATTTTGGAGTTGCGATGTGTTGTGCAACACACAATTTTCTCATCTAACATGTTGTGTTAGGGAAGGATACATGAAATTCCAATGAACTTCTGAACATCGGAGGGTTGATCATGAGGTGAATCTATTGTTTGGCACTTATATTTAATGATTTTTTGTTTTTTTCACAATATTAATATATTACAAACATGTTTTAGTAATATATACATTATATATATATAATATTGTTTTGTTTTTCATTTATATGTATTTATATTATTATACTAATGTTTAGTTTTGCTTTATATAAATGTGTTGTTTATAATATATATGATATATACTATATATATTATATTGTTGGGAATGGTGATCATCTTCCCAAGAATTAGTAATTATATTGGTATTATGATCTAGCTAATAATGTAGATGATCATATATATTTGAACACTAGTACTGTGCAGCAAGGGGATGGGCATTAATGGAAATTAAGGATAATCTAGGCCAGTTGCAGGAAGTATGTATCATGTATTGATACAAAATATAACATGAATTTATTAAAACTTTAATAGACTGACAATAGGGTTATTAAACAACAATGGTTTTGTTATCAAACAAAATATGGTCATGATAAGAAAATTAAATTAGATATTATATGAATCCATCTATGATGTTAGAATTTACTAAATTTTAACATTGCAGATGGATTCGGAGACCCCCTCTCCGAATCCATTTTGTAGTGTTAAAATTTAGTAAATTCTACAAATTTGTTGTCAAAATTGTAATTTTCCATTGCCGAGAGTGGCACAACTAAAAATGACCAATTGTTATGAGGTCGTTTTTAGTTTAAATCTTATCTCGTGACCAAATTGGTCATTTATCTTGGTCATTTTTAGTTTAGTTCTTATCCCATGGCCAAATTGGTCATTTATCTTGGTCATTTTTAGTTAGCTCACTTAAAATTTCTCAATTTTGGTCATTTATCCCTTGAAAAAACCATGGTGACCAAATGTTTTGGTCACCCACTCACTTATCTCTCATTTTGTACTAGTGATGGAACACAAGTACCAGTGACACTAGAGAAAAAAAGAAACCACTACAACATAAGAACTAATGGTACAAAAGAGGTCACTGAAACATAAGAACCAATGACACTTGAAAACAAAGAAACCATTGTAACACAAGAACCAGTGGTACAAAAAGAGGTCACTGAAACACAAGAACCGGTGACAGTAGAAAATAAATAAGTTGTTGATACACTCAATTCAGTTGTCGAAACACAAGAACCAACAACCAAGGACTCCACCTTTCCTATAAAAGATGGTAATGTAATGGTTTAGGAGTCTTGTGAAATCATTGAATTACATGAATAATACTAGGAGGAAACAAATGATATTCCTATGCTAAAAGCTCAGTTAAATAATTTGAGATATCAAGATACCCTGTATGGGGAAGGGGTAATTCCTCTTCCCACACATAGGAAGGTCATTAAGGAGCTTATGGAGAAATGAGCATAAGAGATGATGTTTCAGAAGTTTCATTGGGAAGAATTGCTGTTATAATTAAGGAAATTGAGAATATTTAAGACCATGAAGAAAGAAAAAGAGAAGATGTATACATTAATTCAAGAATTATTAAGTTGTAGGGGTCCTTCTCCTTCTTATTAAGTTTTATTGTATGAACAAATGACTCTTTTAAGTTGAAATATATTAAGGAATGAATGCCCCATTAGCTTGTTACCATTCCCTAATTTTTAGATACTCTCTCTCAAAGTGATTTATCTGAGAAAAATATGTTATGTGAATTCTATTTACATGCGGTGGCTTATCCCATGAATATTAAATTTAATCTCGTCCCTCACATAGGGGATGTGAATTTAAGGGAATTCCCTTATTTTGTTACTAACCAGATGTTGTGGTGGAACGCCTCACTAACCATTAAAAAAATTAATAAAATTCTACTTTATGGATCTAAGGTGAACCAAAATATCCTATGGAAATTATTAACAAGCATAAAAAATTCCCAGATGATCAATTTTTCGATCAAAGGTTGATCAATTTGCAAGACTTTAAGAAGATGTCATAAATACATGTATGCACCTTATAATGTGGTAAGAGACTTATGCAAGAGAAGGTAGTATATCCAGATGGGATGCTTCTTCAAGAATTATGAAGACAAGGGACCCTTACTGTTTTAGAACTTTTACTCAAGATCTGACTCGGGTCCATGGTTATGTTAAATGCATTCATAGATGTGGAATAAATTGGCTAAGGTTGCGTTTCAAATTTCCTATCCTATGGTTTCCTGAAAAGAAGTATAAAAACAAATACATGCTAACTAAGAAGGAAAAAAGACATTAATGGGAGGGGCTGATTGCTTGTAATGGATATAAGGACAGGGAAGATAAACCAAAATCCTCTTTCAATCCCACTCACCTCCATAGACAAATATTTGACCTAGATTCATTTCCAGACTAACCAGAGTTTGTTGCATGAGAACATACAATTATGTAGTTGGGGAAGGTGTTGGGTGATAAAAATGACCCTTTTGCTTAGCTTTTTCATGTACCATATTCCCTAGTTTCCTTTACTATTACAGCTGAAATACTACTCTTTCTAAGGAAAAGAAGAATTATGGGAATGTATAACTCATTTTTATTTTGTTGAATTAGTGCTTAAACTTATATGTGTTTATGGTTTTTGTTCCTGAATAAGCTAACCTATGAGAAATTAATGCAGTTAGTTGAAGGAGATACGAAATTTGGATAAATCAAGCTTCCAATACTTAAGGAAGTGTATCAGTTTAATGATACGAATAGATAGTCCCAGCTGTCGATACACAATGAAGAGTATTAGTTTGTCTATGCACAAGGAATTTCCCCAACTGTCAATATACAAATGGAAGGAAAGTCATAAAGAGTAGTTTCACTTCTTCAAGACAATAGCTCGGTTCTATTGCAGGACAAGTCAATATATTCATTTACATGGTTCATTGATATTCATAAGGCATTGGATTTGTTCAATTTGTTGAACCAGAGTAGATCATGAAATGTTTTTCGTTTCTATTTTAATATTATGCTGAAACTATTTCTATTTTTGATATTGACTTGAGAGCCCGAGGATCTTCGATCCTCATGGTTGTCCGAATTCAAGGGATATTAGCTGTTCCTCAAGTATTTAAATAGGATCGGGTTTTCAATGACGGAATTATTGAAGAATTAATAATTGTGACAGAGGAGGATAAGTCTTATAATTAGTTTATTTTATCAATGAAAGTGGCAAAATTTTACTGATCTACTGTGTATTAGTTCCTCCTAATTTTTAAATGCTTCTCTGTTAGAAGGAAAGAGCCCACCTTCTCACATAGTTTCCTGATTAGATAGTTGTTTAGTTTGTTAATATATTGGTGTGGAATTGCAATTAGAATTGGATTTGTTTGAGTCGATTTACATTTCCTCCTAACTTGTTGAAACAATGTGCTCTGAGTCATTACTTACATTTCTGTCTGGGTGATGAAACAACTGGTTAATTAGGAATGTAAATGATTGAACAATCAACTTTTAAATTTCCTTTATTGCTTATATTATTAATGATGAGTCAATTTGATTGAATGAGAATACATTTCAGAGTGTTTCAATTCCAAGCATCTTTCCTTACAATAGTAATTTGGATTTAACTTCTTGCAAAATTAAAATAGTTAATTATTTCCAGGATTTTGAAGGCTACATGAAATTTGGATAAAGCAAGATGTCAATTCACAAGGAAGTGTATCAGTTTGATGATACACAAAGATAGTCCCAGTTGCTGATACACAACAAAGTGTATCCATTTGTTGATACATAAGGAATTTCCCCAACTATCGATACATAAGGAAGTGTATCAATTTTTCGACACACAAAGGTAGACGTCCCAACTATCAATACACAACGAAGTGTATCATTTTTCCGATACAAAAGGAATTTCCCCAACTTCCCATACACAAATGGAAGAAAATTCATAAAGCACAGTTTCACTTCTTTAGGACAATAACTCGGTGTTGTTGCATGAAATGTCAATCTAATCATCTACGTGGCTCATTGATATTCACAAGGCATTGGATTAGCTCAATTTGTTGAACAATAATTGCTCATTAAACCATTTTTTTTTCTATTGTAATATTATGTTGAAACTATTTCTACATGTAAACTTTTCCTAATCTACTGTGTATTAGTTTCTCCTAATTTGTGAAGGCTTCTCTATTAGAAGGCAAGGGCCCAACTTCTCACAAAGTTTCCTAGTTATATAGCTGTCTAGTTTAATTGTTAATATTTTGGTGTGGAATTGCAATTAGAATTGGAGTTGTTTGAGTCAATTTACATTTCCTCCCATTGTTGAAACAATGTGCACTGAGTTATTACTTACATTTTATGTCTGAGTGCTAAAACAACTGGTTAATTAGGAATGCAATTGATTGAATAGTCAACTGTGCAATGTGATTCTTTTTCCATAAGTATAGAAGGCTTGTTTTACCTCTATATTATGGCACTGAGTTTAGTTAATGTTAAATTTCCTTTATTTTTGAGATTATTAATGATGAGTGAATTTGATTGAATGAGAAGACATTTCAAAGAGTTTCAATTCCAATAAGATTTCCTCACAATAGTAATTTGGATTTAACTTCTTGTAAAAGTAAACTAGTTAATTATTTCCATTTTTGTTGTGACTTGAAGGATGGTGAGTCTCTTTATTCTTGAAGATTGAATTATAATTAAGGATTTCATTGATTAGTGGAAGAATACAGTTTTAGATTGCAATGTTTTATTATAACAAAACAAAGTTATTTATGTTTATCAGTTACTGTGCGTTGATGCATATATTTTGCGTAGTTGCCTTTGAAATAACCATACTTCCATGTGTAGATAATTTATATTGAGAACTTTGTTAGTGATTTCATTGAAAAATTAAAGTGACCAACAATATATAGAGTAGAGCATATATATTAAGGAATACCTCATACACTTCAATGAGCTTCATCATATTATTCATCCAAGTCATCATCTATATCATCTGATCCAGATTCAACATTGTAAGGATTGGCTATATCATCATCATCATCGATGTCATTTTCGATCATCATGTCATTGTCGATATCATCTTCATGGAAATTGCATGCTACATCATCTGATTGAACTAATTCTTCATCATCTTCCTGTGGAACATGATGCTCTAACTCATGTTGATCATCCTTGGCATCATCTTCTTCTTCAAGACCCACTTCATTGTCTTCCTACACATTATACTTTATCGACCTTCCCATTGGATCATGTCTCACAACAAATGACCAACCCCCTCTACCTCGAACCTCATAGTAAAATACCTATTCACATTGGCATGGAAGAACATAGGGATTTGTTCCTGGCTCAAAAAGTCTTGTATTAACCGTATTAAATCCATTATAATGTTCAATAATAGTTCTATCGGGATCATGTTGATTCAATCGTAACCTATACCATTTGACAACGAACATAACTAATTTGAAGGATTTAAAATCACAATGAATAATATCTTCCAAATACCCATAGTATTGATTTTCTTAGAGTTCTAGATATCTGTTACTTCTAGAGGAAACATTGGTCACCTCAAAGAGTGCAGATATCCCACAATCATAAGTTTTCTTCATTTCTTCTAACTTTTTTATGCGAAATGTATGACCATTGCACCACATAGCCTCATGGTGTTTTACCTGCAACAAGAGATACACATAAATGTTACATCTTGAATTGATCATGATTAAGTGCATTTTTATACAATGCAGGGAAAAAAATTAACGTGTACATCAATATATTTGAAAAAAGTTTAATAATATGGCTAATTAATATGCTTTCCTTCCTATCTTTTAAACAATACGATAAATCGATTTCCCTTTATGTAATATTGGTATATCCATTACGATGTGCCTCTTTAACCAATGAAGACACACCTTCCCATGATATTCCATGAACAAACTATTCACATCGTTCAATCCATACCTTCATCCAATCAAGATTGTTTTCTATGTATAAATGAAGTGTATCCCACTCACGAACAACTACTTCATGAAAGTAAAATTACAATTAATTACAAATGTATATTCACTTAACATGCGGGTATACACTTTTAATTGATGCATATTGAATATTAAAAATGAAATAAGTATGATATATACATAAAAAGAAACAATCAAATGTACTATAGTTAATCTCCACTAGCTAATAATTAATTTCAACTTCCTCTATCTACCTTTCCCAAAGGGGTACTCCCCTTCGAAATTGTTATTGGAGTCTGGATCACAAATGTGACCTAAATTGAGATTTGATGCTAACATAGGAAGGTATTCAATAATATACATCATGTTATAGTATACCATATATCCTTCCATCATAGAACCCTCTGGACGCTCTCATTATCTAACCAAGCTCTTAAAAAATTTCAAGTGCCTCTCAACCATCCACATGGACCTTGAGTGTACTGGTCCACACAATTCAATCTCCTCAACTTGGTGTATGAGGTAGTGTTCTTGCGCATTGAAAAATGTCAAAGGTAGATGCTTTTTCATTTCACACATCAGACTTGAAATTTTTCTCCTCCTATACTTGATATATTCTTTATGGATTTCATTAGATGACAACCATCTACAAGTGATGCAAACAAATCACGATATTTAACAAAAAAAACAAAACATTATTTTAGAGAAAAATTATAAAAATAAATGTCAAATATAAGTTCTACCATGAATTAAACAAACACTTTATGCATGGAAGATATCACCACTTACCTCATGTATTCTCCAGGATCATATATAACTTGTTTGAGATTTTTGTTGAAGTTTTCCAGGAGAGATAGAGGTAGAATCACCTTTCTTGGTTATGATATTGTTCATGTTCGAACAAAATCCGGTGGGAACTTTAATTTTTTGTATGACTTGTTTTACAAAATTGATTTGTTTCTCCATTAACAACCATGGAAGTGAGTTTATATTACCTTGGTCTTCATTTCTATGTAATTGAATGACATCTTTCATTGCGTGATTTGCTTCCTGAACATCCTTGCAAATTTTTAAATTTTTTTCTTGTCGCTCCTTGGATCCAATATTCACCATAATGTTCTAGACACATTCTTTCCGATAGGCATTGTATCAAACATATGAGAAATTTGTAGGTGTCATAGTATGACAACCTACTTATTTTTTTAGGATAAATTTTCATTCATCATGGAATCTCATTAATGCCTTCATGATCACGACGTCCATCATGAATCACAGTTTATAAATAATCTACAGAAATCAATGTCAATTACAATAAACAACACCCAATAAAAAAATATTATAAACATTTCATATATGATGATAGATAGACAATTTGATCTCTACATACCTTGACGATTTCTATTATATTGCAACTTCCATAGGTGATGTACCATTCTCTGTGGTTTTAATGTAATCTCTTGCTTCCCATTGAATAGATGTTTATCGGTATTTTGATACCTATGATTCTTAGAGAGAAAGTGCCTATACTCATCAAACACCTCCTTTCCTAAACTTTTTGAATGACAATACTTGATCTTGGGACCACAAATTGGACATGCAAAATTTCGCTTTGTTTGAAGACCTACATAAATAATCAATGGATTAACAATATTGTCAATTATAATTATATAAAATGAATGGATTATTTGAAAAAACATGCATGCGTAATATATCAACTTCATAAAACTAAATACTATTAAAGTCGACATTATAATTACATACCGCAAAAATGGGTTAACCCTAGGGAATCATGTATTGTACATATAAGAATTGCATTTTATGGAATTGAAATTTCCTTTGTTGTATTGTTCTAGATATATCATACATAGTGATGCCATTCCATAGCTTTAGTAGTCCGTTAATAAGTCTTGATATATACATTCATATCTTTAACTTGGCACTTACCTGATTGAATTTAACATATAAAATATATAATTATTACAACCATTAAGATATATAAATAATACAAAACACTAAAAGAAAAAATTTATATGGTATTATGAAACAAAATACGACAAGTGAGATGCCACTATATTAAAAAAAAATGTTGTGGACACATACTTGGAATAATCATTACCAACATTATGTGCTCCCTCTTTATTGAAAACCATGGAGGAATTCTATTGTTGATAAAAAAAAATAGGCCACATCGAGTAAATAGATCTCTTCTCTTCACACTAGTACAAGTGATCAATTTTGCCATGGCAAAACGTGGCAATATCCACGGAAAAGCGTGGATATTTCCACGTCTAAGTGTTTTTTTTCCGTGGAAACAATTCCGTCGCAATAGAGACGACCCCTAATTTGCGTCGCAAGAGCGAAAATGTTCTATATTTCGTTAGATGTCTAAGCCGTCTCTACATCCACGCCTGGTCATCTCTGTATCCACGTCGGGCCGTCTCTATATCCACGCCTGGTCATCTCTGTATCCATGTTGGGCCGTCTCTGTATCCACATCTGGGTGTCTCTGTATCCACGCCTTGTCGTCGCTGTATCCACGCCTTGCTGTCACTGTATCCACGCCTTTCCGTCGCTGTATCCACGCTCTGTACAAGGTTTTTAAAAAAATGTAAATCCAAGACGTCGCTATAGCCACGCCTTGTCGTCACTGTATCCATGCCTTTCCGTCTCTATATCCACACCTGGTCGTCACTGTATCCACGATTGGTGAAATTTAAAAAAAAAATAATTGCATCTGTCACTTAAGCGACGGTTTTTGAAATTTAAAAAAAAATAAAATTACCTGGATTATCTGCAAAGACATATTTGAAGGTCAAATCTACAGTGAGATGCTCTTAGATTTGAAAACATAACAACACTGGAAATCTGAGAAATCTTAAGAACATATGCAAAGGAATTGTAGGTGAAATGGTGGACTAGACATCTCAACAAAGAACGCCAATATTTGGCAACAAGATGGTCAATGCCCATTTGGATTCTCCCTCAAGAGTTGATAAACTTTGGTGCAAACACTACTCACATCG